>JAGDQO010002124.1:0-53926 GCA_018342035.1 Solanum appendiculatum
AAATATTTAAAACTGATCCGCTAACTAAATAATCGTAGTTAAATAAATAGTTCAAAATTCCCAAACCAACTTCACCAACTGATCATAAATGACTCGAGGCAACTATCGGAAGGGGTAAAACTTAAAACTTTATGAAAGTTTTCAAAAATGACCTTTCGGGTCATTACACTAAAATCATCAAAATCGAAGACAGACCAATTTTGGAGTCAAAATCAGTAAACGTGGGACCCTCTCTGGATTTTCCATAATTGACTCCGTGAAGTGGTCCCAAATCCTCCCCCGAACTTGTATTCAAACACAAAACACCCATTGGGGCTCGGATCAGCTCCAAACAACCAACATCAAGAAATACAAAACTTTACAAATATAGGCCTAGGATAGCAACTTACGCCTCAAATTCATGGATATCGAGGTGCACCCAACACAAATGGACCACTAACCCATGAAGCCAACGAGAATTTGAATGCCTGGGACTTCGAATCACCGAAAACCGATAAAAGATGAGGGAGATAAGAATTTTTGAACTTTCTTTCCAAATGAGCCTCGACCTCACTTATAAAGCCACTGCACCCCACTGACCTCCGTGAACGCGGTCCCAGCCTCGCGAACGCGGAGGGATGACAAGCAGAGCTCCGCGAACGCGGAGAAGAAGGTCACCCAGCCTCACAAACCTCCACGAACGCAGCCTCTGACCCGCGAACGCTGCCTCTGGCCCGCGAACGCAGAGTAGACACACTTACACCTCCGCGAATGCGGAGCCTATCCCGTGAACGCGGAGAGGAAATGTGTTTGCAGATATCAGCTGCACCAACAGAGTTTTGGACAATTCCAAAACTCCAATGGGGTGCTCGGAATTAGTTTGGAACCCCGTGCACACAAATGAGATATGCTACCCCATCAAATTCGACGTTCCAGACTCAATGGCGCAGTCGAAATTTCCATACTAGGTCGTTTCGACAAAAAGTGGGTCCCACACTCAATGGGCCATTTTAGCCAAATTCTACTGCACGCCTCAAAATTTGATCGGAAGCTCCCGGAAGTTCTCGAAGGGTCATTCTAGACCAAAATCGGCATTCTGGAACTAACTGCGCTGACAGAATTCTCATCCAAACGTGTTTACCAAGAATGTTGACCAAAGTCAACTTTAAGCCAAATTTCGAAGGCTAAGGAGCTAACTGTCCCCAAAATCACACTGGGAGCCCCAGGACTCGGGCCAACCATGCTTCTAGCCTAACTTGGCCGCTCCGAAGCTGATGGAACCGTCAGCATTCCCATATGAGGTTGTTTACCTGAAGTTATGACCGAAATCAACTTTTCAAGGTTTAAAAGCTCCTAAACAGGAAAACATGCATAAAAACCAAATGAACGACCAGGCGACCGAACCTACAGTGCCAGCAAGTCAGAAATGACTTGAGGTCGCTACAGGAGAGCTCTAAACGATGGAAAGGAGGCACAAATACACAAATGACCTTAAGGGTCATTACACAAAATCTAAGTCAAAATCTACGGTCAGACACTTACATTTTTTGAAATTATGATTTTTGAATTATAAAGTTGTATCTATATTTGGAAAAAAAACTTAAAATTTTGTGAATGAAGAGTCCCTAAAAACTAGTCGAAGAATAAATATGATCAAATTTTGTGGTCAAACAATCATTTAAAGAAAAAATTTAAAAATCTCATTCAAAATATACGGTCCAACAAAGAAATTTTTGAAGTTGTGATTTTTGAATTTTGAATATGCATTTGGACATGCACTATGTTTGAATTTTTTTAAAAAAGATTTTGGGAACGAAAAGTCCCCCAAAACTAGTTGAAGATCAAATATGATCAAATTTAATATTCAAAGAAATATTTAAAGATAAAATCTGATTAAATTTAGTGGTCAAACAAATATTTAAAGATAAATTTGATCTGATTTAATGGTCAAACAAATATATAAAGATAAATTTGATCAAATTTAATGGTCAAATAAATATGTAAAGATAAATCTAATTCAAATACTACGGTCAAACACTTAATTTTTGAAGTTGTGATTTTTGGATTTTGAAACTGTATTTGGACATGCTCTATATTTGGAAAAAAATTGAAAATTTTATGAATGAAAAGTCCTCAAAAACTAGTTGAAGATCAAATCTAATCAAATTTCATGGTCAAACAAATATTTGAAAATAACTTTTCAAAATTTACAGTCAAACACTCTAATTTTTGAAGTTGTGGTTTTTGGATTCTGAAGTTGTATTTAGACATGCACTATATTTAGAAAAAAAATTAAAATTTTCTGAATGGAAAACCCCAAAAAACAGTTGAAGATCAAATCTAATCAAATTTCATGATCAAATAGATATTTAAGGATAAAATTTTAAAAATTGAATTCAAAATCTACAATTAAGAAATTCATTTATTTTCCTTATTTATATAGTATAATTTTCTGACAATTAATTGAAGATCAATCTAATCAAATTTCATGGTCAAATAGATATTTAAGGATAAATATTAAAACTTTAATTTAAAATCTACTATTAAAAGAATCATTTATTTTCCTTATTTATATAATATAATTTTCTGACAATTAAAATTCAATTCTCTTGCACCCTTTGCTCTGCCCTACCTACCAAACATGGTATAATAATCTAAAATTAAATTATTCTATGACCATATCTTATATTATTAGTAAAAAGGTGAACTCCAAATATATATTTTAATATTTAGTACTTCCCATATAAAAAAATTTCTACCCAAAAATCACTTTGGAATGCTAGAATTCCTCCTCCTCATATACACCTATAAATAGACAACACAAGTGTTGAAATATAGGATATGTCTTTGAATTATCTCACACTCAATACTCTCTCTTTTCTCTTCTCAACCTCTTCTTCCTTCTCTTCTTTAAACCTTTGAAAAAAGAAGAAAAAATAGTCCATTATATATATAAACTTTCATTTCATCATTAGAATTATGGAGTTTTGGTTGATGATGATGGTGACTATTATATGTGTGATATTTGGGTTGATAAAATGGTTGCTTTCAAGTGTAAATGTTTGGTACTATGAAATAGTGAAGTTGGGTGGTGACAAGAGGTTATCATTGCCACCAGGTGATTTAGGCTGGCCTTTCATTGGTACTATGTGGTCCTTCCTCAGAGCTTTCAAGTCCAACAATCCTGATTCATTCATCACTTCCTTTGTTTCCAGGTCGACAATAAAATCTTATCTTTGAAACAACAATCATACAATATATAAGTCTACTCGTTAGTTATTTGCCACTACTTTAGTAGACAATTTTACAAGATAAGAAAGTGCATTTTAGATAGATAGATAGGTAATGAAAACCTGCCCCCCACTAGTTACATAGAATCCTAAGGAGAGAGGGAAAAAAAGAAATATAATTCTAGTTGATTATCGTTTTATCTGTAATGACTATTATTTAGGTTGATTTATTAGTTATCTATAGTATTTTGTTATGATTATCTTCGTTTGATTTATTTCTTTCCCTATATTTCTTTGCATTGTTTTATTCTTGAGCTGAAGGTCTATCGAAAACAGTTTCTATACCTCTAAGAATCTTTTACATAGAGGAGCTACATGATTCAAAGGGGATTCAAAATTCTTTTCATCAGGAAATTATATTGTGCATACAAATAATTCCCTTTATATTATAGTGTCATTCTAGCGATTTAACTTGCTTGATGTCACATGTTCGAATTTCAAATGTGATATTTTAATTTTTTTTTTTAAAATATCACTTGTCAAAATTCTGGCTCTTTTGCTGACTTTTTTTTTATATTATAATCGTAGATTCGGACGAACAGGAATATACAAGGCATACATGTTTGGAAGTCCATGTGTGATTGTTACAACACCAGAAGCTTGCAGGAAGGTTTTAAATGATGATGAATCCTTCAAGCCTGGCTGGCCTACTTCTACTATGGAACTCATTGGTAAAAAATCATTTATTGGTATTTCATATGAAGAACACAAATGGCTAAGGAAACTGACAGCAGCACCTGTGAATGGTCACGAGGCGTTGTCAATGTACATAAAGTATATTGAAGAAAGAGTGGTATCGACACTGGATAAATGGTCATCCATGGGAGAAATTGAGTTCTTAACACACCTGAGAAAGCTAACTTTTCAGATTATTATGTACATTTTCCTTAGTAGTGAAAGTGAACAAGTCATGGATGCTTTAGAAAAGGAATACACAGCTTTGAATTATGGTGTTAGAGCTATGGCTGTCAACTTTCCAGGATTTGCTTATCATAAAGCACTCAAGGTAAATAAGAAATTGTCCCTTGCCTTTTGTCACATTTAACTAAAATGATAAATGTTTGCGTGAAAAAATCATGTCTTATGTATACAATTTACTAGAAAGTTAAAAGGCGTGGATAAATTTTCAGGCGCGTAAAAAGCTTGTGGCAATCTTCCAATCGATCGTGGATGATAGGAGGGCGAGGAGGGAAAAAAGAGGATCAGAAGACAAGAAAGACATGATGGATATTTTACTAGAAGTTGAAGATGAGAACAGAAGGAAATTGAATGATGAGGAGATTATTGATGTTTTGGTAATGTATCTCAATGCTGGTCATGAATCTTCAGGTCATATAACAATGTGGGCAACATATTTTCTGCAAAAACATCCTGAATTCTTCAAGAAAGCTAAGGTAACAAAAAGTTCACATTTTTGAAATATTTTTCGATGTTCTGTTTAGTTGAGATTTTCAATCTTTCGATTCGAAAAATAGGCAGAGCAAGAGGCTATTGTGAAAAATAGGCCATCTGACCAAAAGGGCTTGACACTCAAAGAAATCAGGAATATGGACTACCTCTCAAAGGTTAATTTTTCATTTATTTTTAACATTCTTGGTATATCAATTCGGTTTTCTCTAACCAATGTAATAAAATCATTGTGTTTCTTCTTTATAGGTGATCGATGAAACACTTCGTTTGGTTACCTTCTCCTTTGTGGTCTTCCGCGAGGCAAAGGAAGATATTACTATTCATGGTTAGTTATAATAATATATCATTAACTGATACGAGATTACGTTAAGACAACTTAAATATATATTATTTTTCCAGGTTATACCGTTCCCAAAGGATGGAAAGTTTTGGTATGGTTTAGGAATGTTCATTTGGCTCCTGAAATCTATAAGGATCCACTGAAGTTTAACCCTTCTAGATGGGATGTAAGTTTTAACAAGCCTTATACTTTACATCAATCCCTCTATTATTCCACAGTATAAACTTGTTCATGCTCGGTGTTTACATGAAATAGTACTCTTTTTTACTTAACCATCATAAGCATGATGTGGTTTAGTATAAACACTGGATGAAGAATATTTAACTTGCTTAAACCATCATGATGATTTTTGTATTTGTGATGTGAAATATTTAGGGACTTATACCAAAGGTAGGAACATTCCTTCCTTTTGGAGGAGGAGGCAGATTGTGCCCAGGAAATGACCTTGCTAAGCTTGAAATATCTATTTTCCTCCATTATTTTCTGCTGGATTATGAGTAAGTTATATATCTTTTAGTTTGATTGCTGATTTACCTAACAACCATTCTATCTTTGAAGTGGAGGTCAGGTCTGCATTAACTCTATATGTTGTTGTTGTTGATTTACTTATTTGTTTTGTAGGCTTGAAAGGACGAATTCGTCTTGCCCTATGATGTATTTACCTCATTGTAGGCCTAAGGATAACTGCTTGGGAAGAGTGAAAAGAGTCTCATCAACTACTAGTGCTGGTTAGAACCAAAAGAGGAAGAAGACCACATCTCTCTGCACATCTTTTATTTAGATTTCTTTCTTTGTTGTTGGATATGGAAAAATTGCAAGAGCAAGGACATTTGCTTGGGAATAGTTAGGAATAGAAAATCATTATTTCTTGCTCAATAGAATTATGTGTACATTTTAACAAGAAGATCATTATGGTCGTCTATTTTGTTAAAAATGAATAAATTCAAAAAAGAGATGGTTGGTTATATTTGCTGATTTTGAATCCTTTTAGCTTTTTTATGTGTTTACTTCTTTTATAATTTGAATACCTTTAATATCATGATGTCTAGATTAAGATAAATACTCTATTGATTAATGTAATGTGGCTTTTTGTTTGATTGAAGAAAGTTATTTTATCTTTCTTTTGTGAAAGATTTGGAAGCCATAAATGTGGAAATTAAGGAGCCATATTTGTCAAAAATTTGGCAACTATATTTGTCAAAGATTTGAAAACCACAATATTTGATATATTCACATTGAAATGTTGAATATTTTGTATCTTCCAAAGACATCATCCATGACATCAACAAGCCCATATTATCTCTATAAATAGGGAAGTTAGACATTAGTTGAAACTGTCACGACCCAAAAATGGATGTGATGACACTCGTCTTATCCCACCAAGACAAGTCAGCCTAAAACCCAACCATTATGATGAAGTGCAGAAATAAAATAAAAATAAAAGTTTAATAACAATAGTACTACGGATAACAAGTCAACTTAACTAAATCCCCAAAACCTGGTTATCACGTGCACAAGTCTCTAATGTATTACAATAGATTTGAAACATAATACGTAAGTCTCAAATGATATTGTCTCTAAAGTAGAACAAAATCGTAAATGAGAGTAAGAGGGTCCGTTGAGATGACAAACAACTACCTCACAAATCTCTACAGGAAGCCTCAGATAAGTAGGGAAGAGAGAGTATCATGAAGATCCGAGCTCGTTACACAAATGTAGAAGTAAGGGGTGAGTACCAAACCACAAGGTACTCAGCAAGCAAACTCCTAAACATAAATCTAATGATATTCATATAATTTAATACCCTTATATTTAATTACATATACTAATGCATCAAGATAGGGTAATTATATAATGTGATGATTATAAGACATTTTTGAAAGAGAGGAGGAAAACAGTACGTTAACCCCATGGTTAACGATAATAATATATTTTCTCTTGTTACATAGCTAAAACCTACCAATGCCTTAATCATTTGGCAATGATTAGCCAATGATTGAGCTGCAGGGTTGTCCCCCCAAACCCCCAAAAGTGCAATCATTATCAATTCCCACCTTTTTTTCCCCAACCCAATTAACATAACACTACAAAAAAAATGGATAAATGGCGATGGTTATATTACAGCGGTTTCAAAGAACCGCCACTAATACAAAATTTGGTAGCATACACATGTAATTTATTTATATACAACTTTGGCATGGTTTTTCTGTGAAGGCAGATCGGTTCATTCTGAGAGACTCTAAACTCAAGTAAAACAGTTGTAAGTAAAAACTGGCATCCAACCAGTAGGCGTGCTTGGATCATCAATGCCTTTTCTAGTCATGACTCTAAGATCATCAACACCACTTTCAGTTAAAATCTGTCTCCCCATGTTTAAATAAGGGGATTCTTAACATGTAGCTTCAACTATTAATAACAGGGAAACATCACTCATAACAGAGTTTTTTCATATTTTGTTTAGACTCTTGGTAGCTTTTAAGTTGTCATTACGACTTACAGTTAACTGTCATAAGTCAATTTAACAAAAGATTCTCAAAATTAGCAACTTGGATATTTTGTTGAGTTATTGAGCTAGTAGATTATTTTCAGCGAGTTGAATCTTTGCCCTGTTTCATGTAGTGAATTTAAAGATCACATACGAAGTCGGTGGAAGGGTCGAAAGCCTTCAAGTACGGATATAGAGAAGATAGTTAATAAAGACTTTATTGATTGGTTTCCTCGTGAAAGGAACACGATGAGATTTTCAGAAATTTTCTCCCCTTTTCATTGAATTGTCAAACCCTTGATTATATACATCGGATTTGTTGTAAAGACAAATAACAAAAGAAATATTTTGTACACTTGTCCTATTCCTATTAGTCTACTCTAAAAATAGAAATATTTCTTTTCTATGTACACGTGCTTCTCACATGTGACTTTAATAAACCAGCTGAAGCTGCCACCTAAAGTCAGTATGAGACAAAAACAAAGACTTTCATTTCATCTTCTTCTTCATTGAAGCTCTCATCTGTGAGACTTGAATTTCTTCTTCTTTCTTCTTTATTTCTTCAAGATCTTCAACATCCCCCCTCAAGTTGGAGGGGGTGGACAAAACCCCCAACTTGCCCAATATATTACAATGAGGTTCTACAGACAAAGCTTTTGTGAATAGATCGGCAAGCTGGTTCTTGGAAGGGACAAATGATAGTGTGATGAGACCGGAGAGGTATTGTTGACGAACAAAGTGACAGTCTAACTCCACGTGTTTCGTCCTCTCGTGAAAGACTGGATTTTTAGCAATGTGAAGAGCGGCTTGACTATCAGAATGGATTGGGACAGGCAAAGTGGGTGGTGCAGACAGATCGTCGAGAAGACGCACCAACCAGGTAATTTCTGCAGTCACTCTCCGCATTGATCTATATTCTGCCTCAGCAGAAGACAACGAAATTGAGATCTGTTTTTTCGATTTCCATGAAATTGGGGCTCCTCCCAAAGTAATGTAGAAACCACTAACGGATCTCCTTGTATCTTTACATGACGCCCAATCTGCATCGCAAAATGCTAACAAATCCAAGGAGGGATCAGATGAGAGGAGAATCCCCTGTCCTGGATCAGAACGAAGATACCTCACTACTCGGAGTGCTACTGTGTAGTGAGCTGTGGTAGGATTCTGCAAGAACTGATTGAGGACTAAAACCACAAAAGACAGGTCCGGTCTGTTGTTTGTGAGGTAATTTAATTTCCCCACAAGATGTCTGTACATAGTTACATCTTTCAATAAAGGACTATCATTTTGATGTAGCTTACAATATGGATCCAATGGGGATGAAATGATAGGTCCTGCTGAATCAAATTCTTGCAAAAGTTCCAAACTGAAACTTTCTTTATGTGACTAGAAATCCTTGTTTTTCCCTCAATATTTCCATCCCCAAGAAATAATGAATATGTCCCAACTTCTCTACCTTGAACTCTGCATTAAGAAAACTTGTGATGTCTGCTATCTCAGAAGCATCATCGCCTGTCAATAATATATCATCCACATACACGGCGATGATGGAAATTGCACTTTCTGTTTTCTTGAAAAATAAGGAGTAATCATTCAGGGAACTGGAATACCCTTTGAATTGTAGTGCACCTGCAAGCCTAGCATACCATTGCTTAGATGCCAGCTTCAACCCATATAGTGATTTCCTCAATAGACAAACTTGATTAGGTTTAGGAGGAGTAAGACCTGCAGGAAACTTCATGTAAACTTCTTCCTGTAGGTCTCCATGTAAAAAAGCATTATTAACATCGAGTTGAGACACTTCCCAACCCCTTTTTGCTGCAACAGTTAAGAGACACCTGATGGTAGTCATTTATACCACGGGAGAAAAAGTCTCGGTGTAGTCAATCCCTTCCCTTTGAATGTCCCCCCTCACCACAAGTCTAGCCTTTAGTCTCTCCACACTTCCATATGATTTATGTTTCACCTTGTAGACCCATTTACAAGGCAATGGTTTCTTTCCTGGAGGTAAGCAAACCAGATCCCATGTGTGATTGAGCTGTAAAGCTTTAACCTCTTCCTTCATAGCCTTTCTCCATTCTGGATGTTCCCAAGCTTGATTGAAACTGATAGGTTCAGAAAGGTTGGAGAGTGAATTCAATACAGCTTGATTGTTTAGGGAAAAAGCATTGAAGGAATAGGCAGTAGGTGTGGCAGGATGAGAAAAACAAGAGGTAGTAAAATTAGTAAGGATGACACTGTTACACACAAAGTCTTTTAAGTAACTTGGCTTCTTAGTGACCTTACCAGAAACTCTAGGAGGTGGTGCAACAGGCTGGTCTGCATCAATAGGCACTTCAGGACTAGGATAGTAATCAACATCATGTTCAACATTTTGAGAAATATGTGACTGAGCAAGATTGTTAGGAAGGATGTTAGGAGATGAAACAGGGGAATTGCTTGGAAGGATATTTGATGGATTTTGTGATGTTGGATAACTAGACGAATTTGACATATCCAGATCTATGGTTGGTGAGGGAAAAATGGTTGAAGGGTCCCCAGGGGCTGAGCCAAGAGAATTTGTCACAAAAGGAAACACCTCCTCATGGAAATGTACATCTCTCGAAACAAATAGTTTCTTAGTTTTCCAGTCCAAAACCTTGTAATCTTTTGATTTTGTGGATATCCAAGAAACACACAAGTTATAGCTCTATGGTCAAACTTTCCCCTATGTTGAGCTAAAGTAGAAACATAGCATAAACAACCAAAACACCTAAGACTCTCATATTTAGGTTCCTGACCAAAAAGAAGTGCAAAGGGTGTCTTACCATTTAGAGCCCTAGAGGGAATCAAATTGATCAGATGTGTAGCAGTTAAAATGCACTCACCCCAATAGATGATAGGAACTTTGGAATGAAACATAAGACCTCTTGCAATTCCAACAAATGTCTATGCTTCCTCTCAACAATTCCATTTTGTTGAGGGGTAGCAACAGATGATGTTTGGTGGATGATACCTTCTCCTTGTAAGAAAGTTGCTTCCTGGTTCCCTTTTCCCAGTTCAAAAGCATTATCTGATCTAATTCTTTTGAACTTCACATTAAATTGCCTTTCCACCATGGACAGAAAAGATTTAAGAACAGAGAAAGCATTTCTTTTTGTGGTCAAAAGAAATGTCCAAGTACTTCTACTAAAATCATCTACTATAGTGAGGAAATACTTGTAACCATTGTGAGTTTAAGTCTTGTATGGACCCCATGTATCAATATGTATCAAATCAAAAATTCCTTTAGACTTGATAGTACTAATACCAAAGGGCAATCTAGTTTGCTTAGCTTGAGGACATACATCGCAAACATATTCAAAATTTGAAGGGAAATCAATGAAACTGAAGTTTTTCATTACTGAAAAAGGAAGATGCCCCAGTCTACAATGCCAAAGTTTTACACTAGGAATAGCATTAGCATACATTGGAATAGACTCTGGAAAAGAAACATGAGTACTATCACTCTTTTTGTGAACATGAACTACACTATTACTAGTGGACTTCTTAGACTGGGGATTGTCCTGCTGCAAAAGATATAGACCTTCTCTGACTTCACCAAAAGCTTGTGCTTTCCTCATAAAAGGGGCTTGCAACATACACCCACTAGAATTAAAGAATGCAGTACAATGAAACTGACTACACAATTTATGTTGAAGATCTTGAAGAAATAAAGAAGAAAGAAGAAGAAATTCAAGTCTCACAGAAGAGAGCTTCAATGAAGAAGAAGATGAAATGAAAGTCTTTGATCTTCCAAGAGCTTATTTAACTTTTTCTGCCCATCACAAACACATACACATGTGCATATTACATCACTGTTAAGTGAGTCCAACTCATCCCATAGACGCTTGAGCTTGGTGAAATATCCTGCAAAGTCTTGTGTTCCTTGCACTGATCCTGTGATTTCTTTTTGCAGATTGAAAAGCTTGGCACCATTTGACTGCCCAAATCTATGCTCAAGACTTTTCCATAGCTGTGTGGCTGTTTTGGAATACATAACACTATCTCCTATATCCTTTGAGAGAGAGTTTAGTATCCATGAAGTTTTGAATACTGAGTCAGATGACCTAAAGTTTCTAGAAAATGGTCCAGCACCACATGCTAGGAGGTTTACAATATTTAATATCAATGGAATCAAGTTTCGGACATGAAATCGAGAACATGAGTTAAAAACTCAGAATAGTGGAGTTTTTCCCACTTCATCCACAGCTTGTATTGCTATTAGTTCTGATGGAAACTTGAGGCTAGCATATTTGCCTTATTATGGAAAATTAGAAGACATCATTGAACTTAACTACTATGGTCATTTTACAGTTACATTATTCAAATGTAAATGGGCTGACGCAACTAAGGATAGGGGGTTTAAGAAGGATTCGTGGGGATTTCCTTCTGTTAATTTTTCACAATTGATTCACATTGGTGACCGTGAAGAGCATGATCCATTCATTGAAGCTTCACAAGCTCAAATGGTATATTATGTGGAGGATGAGTTGGATAAAGGCTGGAGTACAGTGGTTCACTTGAAGCCAAGAGACTTATATGATATGGGAGAAGAAGGAGAAAATGAAGTTCTTGAGAATGAATTTCCCGTGCAAGACTTAGATCAATTCTTTGGTGATGTTAATGATCTAAATTTGTGTTTAGAGGATGAAGCTGATGAATTTCCAATGCAAGACTAGATTGATTTAAGATTAGAGTCACTTCTCGATTTCTCTGAGTTTTTCACCTAGCTACTTTCTTTCATTAATTAAGTTTCAGTTGGTTTTGTTTTGAAGTATTCAATCGTATTCGACTTCTATCGCATACCTGTTATTTCTTACGCATATTTTTTCATTAGCTCTCCAAGCTTTCTATTTTTAATCGGGCTACTTTTATTTACTGTAATTACTAGCATCTTGCTCATTTTTACTTCTCAATTACTTATATCAATCTTGATTATATCTTAATTGTCTTTGAAATTGACTATATATGTGCAAGTTTACAACTTGTTTAATATGTATGCAGAGATGCCGAAGCAAAATCAGTATAAAAATATGTTCAAATCAGCGGCGAGCTCTTCTCTTGCTCCAGGACAGTCATCACTGTCTCAACCTCAGGCTCAAGCTTCATCTTCATCATCACAATAAAAAAACAAGTCAACATGTTCCATCTTCATCATCTGATGGAGATTCTTCACAATCTGTCGTTCCATCAACTTTCGATGGAGTTTCTTCACAGCCAACTAAACATAAAGACAATGAAGATGATTGTGATTGGTTTGTCGATGTTATAGGTACATAAAGATGATAAAATTTATTATAATTTTTAACCTTCTCAGCAACTAACGTAAATTTGATCTTTATTTTGTTTCAGATCAACATCAAGTAACAAAAATGGCTAGAATGAAGATCAGGGATGTCCATAACTTGGAAATGGATTGCGGATAATTGTAGAATGTAATGAATATGGTGTACCTATTGGAAAAGCAGCCGGCATAATTACAGGAGTTATGGGGCAACTTGCCACAAATGCTCTGTATCTCCCTATCAGCTTTACGAAATGGTCGGACATGCCCAATTCTTACTTGGACCGTGTTTTTGATGAAATCCTAATGGTACTTCCTTGTAAATTATTTTGATTAGCTTGAATCTTTTAGTTATATATGTAAAACTGAAGTAAACTAACATTACTTTTTTGAAGGCTCGATTTTTCTTTAGGATTGATCAGCAAAAAGCAAAAAGATGGGCTGGCAATAATCTTAACAAAAAGTGGAAGGACCACAGGCATAAATTGTGGCATGCGGCAAAAAATCCATTATTGAGTAAAGAAGAGATCATCAGAAAATCTCCGAATGGCATACCCATGGATCAATGGGCATTGTTTGTTAATTATCGCATGGACGAGAAAACACAAGTACTTAACATTTCTAATTCTTCTTTTCTTTCTAATGCTTCTTCTTCTCTGCCACTGTTGTGGCCATTTTATTTTCTTTCTATTGCTTCTTCTTCTCTACCTGAAGTTAACTGTTCATATTATTCCTATTTAAACTGTAGAAACTTTGCAAGAAGAATCAACAGAGACGACAAAATCAAATCCCACATCTGGAGGCGCTAAGAGTTTGGCTAGAAGAAGAGCTGGAATGGTAGTTTAATACAATTTTCTTAGATAAGTATATTCTTAGTTAATTACTAATGTCTTACAAAGTGAACATTTCAGATGGCAAAGGGAAAAGATGTTGATCGAGGCAAAATGTGGACTGAAACTCATAAGACAAAAGATGGAAGTTATGTAACTGAGGCAGCTAGAGAGATTGGGGTAAGTATTCTTCTTATACAGACGATTACTCGAGTAGCTATTTAATCAGATTTTTGGTTATGGTGACATAGCAAAAACTACTTCCCCTGTAATGGAATACAAAAATCTGATCCTTCTGAAGGATTAAGCATGACGGAGACTTAATGTTATTGCTTGCTTTTTCTGTATGTGTTTTGCTTCATCAATAGGATAAGTCTAAATGGATAGTAGCTGACACCATCAGCTTGGAATTGAGGCTTAGTTGATTTTGTTGTAGTATGGATATTTCATGAATGAGTTTTGCTGTTAAAGGTGTATGTACAAGGTGTTGTTGCCACATCTATGTTCTTAGATATCTGGGATTTGTTGGATCACTTTACTTGGATGCATGATTTGTTCAAGTTACTTTTTTGGCACATTTTCATTCACTGTTCTTTATCCTTCATTATGATTCAATGGTAAGAAAAGATCAATATTGCCTATTCTTTACTTCTTTTAGGTTTGGCATAATATATGGACTACGTAATGTAACAAGTTCAATTTCCTTGAGTTAGCTGGATTGTTGTTGCAGAAATTTGAGGAAGATTATGAAAAAGAAATTTCTTGGTCTTCTAGCCTTTCAATCCTATTGTTTTTAGCAGGAATAAATTGGTTTGCCTTAGAACTTTTATGTGTTAGCATATCTCCTGATAGTTTAGAAGTAAACTTTTCAGTTGTTCTTATAGTAATAGTTCTCTCCTACTAGCTACAGCTGACACAAAGAGGGCAAAGTGGGCAAAGTGTGTATGCATACATGATGCTTGTTATAAGCTACAAATGAAATTCACTGGACATTTATATTATTTATAGGTCAGTGTTCGAGTTGTAGAAGCACCACTATACTTGTATAAGGGTATGCTATCTACATCACACCTCTTGAATGTGATCCTTCCTTGGACTTGAGCTGCTTTTAATTTATTTATATAATTGTCCACAGCAAGTATCTACAGTAACTCGTTTAGATTATGCTTTAGAAAGATAAACCACAATTTTATTTTTCAGGCAATGTTTTCAGGAGATGTGAGGCTTTTTGTGTGGTAAAAATTGTTAATTAGACTAGAAGTCTTGTATATAAGTTCAATCAATGTGTGGTTCATATATAGAGTCATCAACTGGTGTATGACAACAATGGTATGCTTGTTTTCTTTTGCACAGGAGAAAATTGAAGAAATTCGAAGTCAAAGGCCAGAAAGTATTGTCGAAGTTTCACCTAATGATGCACTTGGTATAGTACTCGGTCCTGAACGCCCGGGCCGTGTTCGAGGGTTAGGCTTGGGTGTTGTTCCAACTATGGCATTAAAACAGACATCTAGGAGATTTAATCATGTTAATGTGAGTTCATCTAGCACTAGCGCTACAACTCCAGAGTGGCAGCAAGAGATGACGAGTATGAAATCACAATTAAATGCGCTACTTAGCTTATATCAAACGAACATAGGGAATATCCCTGAAGAGTTTGCTCACTTAGTTCCACCTCCTCCACAGGTGACGACCATTATAAAGTTCTGTTTGGACTATCGTTTTATTTGTTTTGTCCTTTGTGCTAGAAATTCATTTCTGTTTTGATGTAGTTCTTTTCCATTCTTTCTTAGTCAACAATCAGGTGTTAAATGAAGTTCATCTATGAAGCTGCTATATACGGCATGCATATAAATACATTTATATGTCATTTTCTATTTCAAAAGAAATGTCACTTTGGTTTGCCATAAATACTTTGGGGTAGGAGATGTGATTGTGATTTTTGAGGTTTGCCATTAATACTTTGATTTGCCATTAATACACAATATTAAGGAAGAATGGCAGTTATGACATGTGGAACATCACTCCTTTGAGCTAACTCTGAAAAATAAATTGAACCCACAGACACTAGATCAAATGATTGAACCCACATAGGTTGAGGGAATGGGATGTTGTCTTGTTATATGATCTTGGTCTCTTGGACATTTCTCTATCTTTAGGCCTGGTCATTTCATAATCAGACAAGACCTACTTATGGGCAACAAGGGCTTAACATTTGATTTAGAGACACTAGGATTCAGATTTAGGGCTAGTTCCATTTATATACAATTTGATATAAATTACTATTACATATACTAGTTCCGTAAAAGGAGCAAAATAATTCACCATGTATGTTCTATTCCTCCTCTATATAATCCAGATATCTATGCAACATTGCAATCACGTTTTGTTCCTGGGCCGCCCTTGCTATAGCACTTGGATATCTTGAAGAAGATTCTCCATTTCTTCTTACTTCAAATCACCTGTGTTCTTTTTGATAACCATGGAACACTTTGACTAATTCTACAGAATATAAACAGGTACCATGTAATGCCATTAATACTTTGGGGTAAGGCTTCTTATTTTTTGATCAAGAGTAATGGTAAAAGTTTGATCTTTATTCTATCTATAGATCAAGATGCCTTTTTTGAGTTTAGTCGATTAGTGTTTTTTTTGGAGCTATGATCAGCTTGCCACATGATAGTCAAATTAATATATTTTTTTCATTTTCAGGCATCAGATATAGGAAGTGGTGTTCATCGGTCACCAATCGAACCAAGCATCGATTGAAAATCATTTTATATTTTTTTTTTGTATATTCTCGTTGAATGACACTTTAAAATTAGTATTTTGATGATGTGATTTTGGAGCATCGAATAATACTTCATAACTTTAGTATTTTGATGATGTAATTTTGGAGCATCGAATAACACTTCAAAACATTAGTATTTTGATGATGTAATTTTGGAGTACTTTTGGTTTATATGATGAATATTTGGCTTATTTGATCTTTAATGTTGTGTAAGAATTACTAATTATAGATGTTTAAATGTATCAGGTGCAATAAATATGATGCAAATGTGAATTGACAAAATTGAAAAATATAATTATTGCAAAAAAATTCAGCAGACATGAATTGTCACATTACGATGTTTAATTGAACATAACGACGGTTTGAAACCGTCGTAATGTAAAAATGATCAATTGATTTTTACAATTATGGCGGTTGTAAACCGACACTTTATACAATTAAAAATGTCGCATTACGAAAGGAATATTGTGGCGGTTTATATATATATATTACGACGGTTGATGAAAAACCGTCGTAATACATTTGTGATAGTCGGGATAATGACATTTTCACAAAACGTCGTTATAATGTCTTTTGGCGGTTTGGAACCGCCGTAATACATGTAAAAAACCGTCGCAATAACTCCTATTTTTTGGTAGTGTAACTATAATACAATTTCTATCCCATTTAAAATCTAGCTATAGGATATTAAAGATTAGCTAATCCTTACCTAAATGTGAAGTTTTCGGTTCCCACGTCGGTCGCCGCTCTATTCCCCTCTTTATTTTTCTTTTCTAAATTAATTATGTACTAAAAGTGACAATTCCTACTAACTTATTTTAATATATATGGGCCAAATGGTATCTGGTCTAAAAGAAAATTGGGAAAATTTTCAAAATAGCAATATTTTAGCATCTAATAGGACCCCTTGTCAACACTTCCAATATTTATTTAAAATGTCAATATTTTGGTTTGTTATAAGACTGATTTTTGTACTTATTTAATTTGAAAGAATACAAATCTTTAACAACAGAGTGGAGAAAATCATGGAGAAAATATTTCAAAAAAGATAAAAATCGCATAAATCTCTAATCAGTTACAATTGGAAAAAATATGAATTGTCATCTTTCTTGTTCTTTCAATTATGATGACTACATAATAATAAAGTAATACAGATTTGTTGGCATTCAAATTGATAATGGAATACAAAGTGATAGTGAAATACAAACTGAGCACAATAAATACTCATTTCAATTGAAAAGTTAGACCATACAATACAAAACCTGATTTTATACCATTGTGACGAATATGAATTCAATTCAAATCAAAATACAAACTATCTGGTATACAAAGTGATATTGAAAATACAAAATGAGTCAAATAAAATACAAAATCTATTTTACTAATGCAATTAGTATAAATACCTATATAATTAATAGGTAAATAAATTGTATTTTAGTTATTTAGAATTGAGAGTGAATACAAAATCAAATCTAAATACAAACTATTAGATATACAAAGTGATATTGAAAATACAAAATGAGCAAAATAAAATACAAAATCTGTTTTACTGTTGTAATTAGGATAAATACCTATATAATGAATACATAAATAAACTGTATTTTATTTATTTAGAATTGAGAATGCATACAAAACCAAGTATAAATACAAAACTTGATGGTATACCATTAGGATGAATACGAAATCAAATCTAAATACAAACTATTTGGTATATAAAGTGATATTGAAAATACAAAATGAGCAAAATAAAATAAAAAGTTTGTTTTACATATGCAATTAGGATGAATACATAAATAAATTGTATTTTGGTTATTTAGAATTGAGAATGAATTGACAATTAAGAACTTCGATCCGACAATTGATTCATCAAGTTCCATGGATTCGAGAAGAGTCTTTTCGGAATCATCCGTAGAGCAGCGGCGGAGATCTGGAACCCGACAGGAAAATCTCCTGAGCCCGATAAGCAGAGAAGTTGTGGAGCAGGTCCACTCCTGATCAGACGTAGGAGAGAGCAAAATTGGATATTATACCCCAATTTGCACGAAGAATGCCAGATGTTGAAATCGTACAGGTTGAATAAATTTCTTAAATAAATATAGAAGATAACAATGGTGGAAACGGTAGAGAATAGAGAGATTTGGGGTAAAAACCTAGAGAGAATATTGGAATATGGGGTCTTTTTTTTACTTTTAACCGGGTAGTGGAGTCAAACTAAGTAATTGGGAAGTGGAGTCAAACTAGGTAACTGTGGGCCTGATTTGAGAAATAAAAAGATATTAAATTAATTATATTATGATACATTATATTTGCTAAAATAATGACATAATGGCATTTTTAATAATTATTTTAAAGTGTAGATGTTTTAGCTAATTATGTTAGGGATTTTGACTAGTTTGCTAATTTTCCCAAAAATATTTCACACTTGGCCCATTATTATCAACTAAATTAATTACCTAAAATTTACTCGTCAATTAATTAACTATAGTTAAATGAATAGTTTAAAATTCCCAAAAATAACCTTTCGAGTCATTACAGAAACAAAACCTTGAAGCATATGAAAACATCTCATTACTTTCTTTCCTTGTCTTTCCATTAGAGTAATTTTGTAAGAGAGTTAGTGTTGGGAAACACTTGTGTGAACTCTTTCTTTGGAGTGATCTTGTGAGGTTATTCTCTTTGAGTATTTGGGATTAATTAGAGTATTTACCAAAATTCATCGTAAATTTTATTTAGCAATAAATAATTAAATAAATCTTGTTAGCTATGAGCAATTTAACAATGACATTCATAGACACTTATAATTATTATTGTTTTGTAGTGAATCGTGTGTGAATTCTAATAGATTGTAAATTATGTACACACGTGCGCACACACACAAATGTGAGGTATTAGTTCCTCCTATTTACTCCCTTGCATTCATGCGTTTAAGCTATTCCCATGTTTCTATATGCATGCATGTACATGATATTAGTTTAAAACTTCATGTCTTAACTTAGAGTCAGTCACTCCCTCAATTTTATGTGTTTTTACATTTATGTTGGGTTGTAGATCTTACCCTACCCTTTTCTTGTCTTGTTGAATCTCATTTTAGGAAAAATATTCCCAAGGTGGGATATTGTAACACCTCGAAAGGCATAAGTCATTTGGAAGTTGGGAAGTGCATGAGTCTGGTGAAATCTACTGGTTTTTTGGGTTTCACGAGACCCAATTACGGGTCGTAGATGGTTTGATGGCTCGTAGAAGTGTCTCGTGGTTGACACATAAAATTTTAGGATATTGGTCCAATGAGTAAGAAAGGGATTTATGGACCATGGTTAAGTGTATGGGTCATTGATAGGCTCGTAGATAGAAGTCCTAAAAGTTAGAAAATGTTAAGTCTCAGACCTTAATGTACGAGAGAAGAGTATGACTTGTAAGTGGAATTACGGATTATAGTTGGCCTCATGATGCAACCATCAGAAGTTGATTATTTTAAGTACTTTAGTTCCATGAAAGGAAAGTACGGGTCATATATTGAAATACGGTCCGTACATGGTGGTCGTGGTTCAAAGGCATGAGAGGCACACCAATCCTCCAAACTCAATGTACGAGGGGTTTCTATAGCTCGTGGAAAGGAATATGGATCGTAGAAGGTAGTTAGTGGTTTCTTGTTAATGACATGAAATTTCAGTAATGGGATCTACAATTAGACAGTACGGTCCATGGAAGTCTGTACGAACCATAGTTGGCCTCCCGTAAATGACTTCTGCCAGTTTTAAGTAGGTATATTTTAGTATTTTTCCCACCTCGTTCTAAGCCTAGACCCCAAAAATTTTACACCTAATTAAGGTCTTTTTTAGTTTAGTTCGACCCTTATACTTCCTATGGATTAAGAGTAAATATCAAGAGGAAAATTCTAGGGTTTCAAGCGTTTCTTCAAAGTTTCGTTAAGAACTTTGTGCTTCTAGGTATAAGGTTTCAATGAGAGTATTCCTTTCACTCTCATGCCTAAAGTACTGCAATTTTCAAGAATGTTACAATTGTTTGAAGCAAGTTAGGGCTTTTTATAAAATTATCATCTTACTCTATAAATACCTATTTGCACTGTTTCACTGTTGTAAGTTCATTTTACAATTGGCTTTTAATGGAAAGATTTTAAACTGATATTCATGCATGGACTCCGAATGTTTCTATCACATTTTACTATTTATTATGATTCTAGTATCGTTCCTTCCTCATGTTATGTTATATGATTATGTTGATATCCTTATATACTTAGTACCTTCCACGTATTGACACATACTTTTCTCTGCGATGCATCCTTTTATGATATAGATTTTGGTGCTCATACTCAGATTTGTGGCTAGTAAGGTTGCAACATTTCGAGTTAGCACTTGGTGAGCCCTCCTTATTTGGGCACTCTGATAAGTGGTAGATTTACACTCATTTGAGACCTTTTTAGTTCAACAATTTGTGTCCGCAATGCCTAATTATGTCCTATTATGATGATATTATAATGTTTTGCAGCGATGAAGGCTAAACAACAAGGCAAAGATGAATATGTGAAAAAAAGAGGCTAAAAACATTGAAAGGAATATAAATTCCCAATTAGGTGTTGCCTAACAAAAAGGGCATCTCACCCAAGTGGTGTGACCTTGCCCGAAATGACAATGCTCACACTTGAAGATATTCAAGGAAGGTCGGTGGACTAAAAATGAAATGGTGACTCGCTAAGTTTAATACACACACATATATATAAGTTTTTTTAAAAAAAGATGCCTTATTAATTATTATTCAAATCAAATGTGAGTACATAAAAAATATAAGATATTGGGATAAATTTCTATTCCATCAACCAGACATAGAAATAGTCGCCATAGCTAAATATGAGCAATTTGATTCGCTGATTTTCTAACTATAAGAACAAACACTAATTGAAAAGCTCATTGAATGATTATGACTGTTTGTTTTGCAACATCTGAATATGCATAGTTTTGATATTTATAAATATACAATCTAAATAAAAAATAATTATTAGAAAAAAATATAAATATAATAAAAGAAAATTATTATTTAAATAAAAAAGAAAAAAATATGCTCTCTAATGATGATGGAGATGGTTTGTAGTGGTGGTGGTGGTCGGTGGTAGTGATAGTCAGGGCTGACTCAATAAGATTGGGGGCCTAAAGCGAAACTTAAGATAGGGGCCCTAATTTTTTTTTATCATATATACTTTTTTTAAAAATATACTTTCTTGCTTTTTTAGATGTGAAGTGATTAGTTACTGTTTTATAATCAATATGTTTTAATAACTCCTTTTCAATTGATAATATAGCTAATCCATTCAATCTTTCTTGAGACATTGTTGATCTTAAATAAGATTTAATCTATTTTAGTTTCACTTTTTATTTGATTGAGTATTTTTATTAGATCATTATCTTCTACTAGTATTATTTCTCTTAACACTTTTAATTCAAAAAATAAATCTAAATCATCAATATCAAAATGACTATTATGTGTTAAAGAAAATTGAAGTTTAAGATAACGTTTTTTTAAAAAAAAATTCTTATCATCTAGTGATCTCAATTTACCACTAAATTGTGGGGTTTTAAAAGGTTAAAGGATGAACAACATAAATAAGAAACCAAAAATATTTTCATATGCTTCAATTGGTTCAAATCTATTTTGAAGCGAAAAAATATCTTGACCTACTATATATATATATATATATATATATATAATCATCTCTAATTTCAATTGGCTTTGTGAATAAGTTATCAATATTTTCATTAAATTGTTTCTTATGAAATTCGGGTTCTATATTCATCTCATATGCAATTTCCTTGGTAAAACTTATAGCACTCATAGTACATATAATATATTTTTTTTAAAAATAACATTTATAAGTATGGGGCCCCAAGTGATGGCTTTAGTGGCCTAAAGGTTAAGACGGCCCTGGTGATAGTTGTTATGATGGAGGTGGTAGGTATTGTGGTGACTGACGTGATAGTGGCGGTTGGTAGTGATAATGGTGATTGTGATAGTGAAGTTGGTTGATGTTAGTAGTAAGCACTTGACAATATTGAATTGATAGTGATAGATGAAGAATGTGTGGTGGATTGGTGGTAAAATGGTAATTTTATGAGTAATTTTATGAAAATTTGAGTAAAATGGTAATTTTGAGTAAAAAGATTTGAGTTATGAAAGATTTTTGTTTCAAAACGCTAAAGTTCTTAAAAAGTGGTTATCGGTGTCTTTTGGAGTTTTGAGTGTCTGAACGGAATTCCGTCGATTTCATCTGTTCCGAAATATGGAAATTGGTCGAAAGAGTTGTCGATTTCAGATTCGGAATCTTTTTGAGAATTTGAGGTCCTAAGTTGGAACTTTGTGAAATTTTAGCCTTTGGATTGACTTTGATCAATATTCAGGGTTTGGATGTTCAAATCGAAATCCCACGAGTTCTGTTCGATTGGGTGGATGATTTTAGGCCTAAGTGAGGTCTTGGTTAAATTTTCAGAGGTTTCGAGCTTGATTTAGCCTTTTTAGGCATTATGTTCGTTTCTTGTGACTTTCAAGAGTTTCGGGTCAAGGGGACCTTGGATTCATGTTTCGATGGTTCCATTGAGTTCGCAAAGTCGAGTTTAATTGAGTAACATATATGGTTTGTGTATACGGGGTTCCAAACGAATACCGAGTGTTCTTTCGATGTTTGGAGAGTTGGCTGTGTTTTGTTAGTGCCTGCTATGCCTCACTTTCACGAAGGGTCATTGCTTTCGCGACCTTCATGTTAGTGAGAGCTGCCTCGTGTTCGCGAAGGGTCAGATGGTCTGACCATCGCATTTGCGAAGGCCTGCTTGCTTTCGCGGCCTTCACTAACTCGAAGGCGAGAGGTCCAGATTTATGCAGGGTTTACTTTTGCGAACCAGGGTCGCGATCGCAATGATTGTATAAGTGACCCTGGGTTCACGAAGGCAACATCAGAGAGGGTTTTGACCTACCATTTTGGGGTTTTACCCCATTTTTCCCTATTTGGTTTGACATAAATTACGTGAGGAATTAAGGTGTTTCTTTTCGATAAATGTGAGTGGTACAAGTGTGGTATTATGACTCTTAGATGAGAGTGATAAAGTGTGGCTAAGTCATTAGATTAGTAATAGCATTAAGAGGTGTACCCGAGATCGTATGTAGTTAGACGAGGTTCTAATTAAGTTTATGATTTTCTATGTGTGCCTAGATAGTATATTTGAGTTATCAATGTGGAGTAGGCAGATGTAAGCATTATTTATTACCCTTAATAGTTTGGTCAAAGGGATCATATATAACCAATGATGAGCCTCTTAAATATAGTTCAAGTTTCCTCCAATTAGGTAGATATGAACTTAAAAGGACAGTGTTAGTGGGCCAAGAAAAAGAAGCCAGACTATTAAAAGTTAGATCAAGCGGCTTTATAAGCCAATGCGGGTAGTGCTTATAGAAAGACTTCTATAAAAGCGGGAAGAAGTTAAGAGAAGACTCTCAGAAAGAAGCCCTAGAAGTAATCTTAGAACCCGCACATGGAGAGCTGAGTAGTCATGAGATTAACATTTCCCGAGTATTAGAAATATACTTCTTGATGCCCTCTTGCCTAACTTGACTCTAAGGGTCGCAACAAACAGAATCTTGGAGTCCAGTAGTAGTTCTTTAGAGTACGGGGTTAGTGTTCACAATACCCTGGCTAAAATTCCATTCCCATTAGAGTTGGTATAATCTCTACCTCCTCGAAAAGAAGAGACTTGTACGGCATTAAAGATGGTAGAAGAGTGTCCAGTAGCTGTTGAAGAAGTAAAGATGAAGAAAAGGAAGAAGCCAAGTGATACTGCTGCTGTAAACATACAATGGGGAGTTGCACAAGACGCTGTTGTTACTGAGAGTTATGTTGACGATGAACCCTACTGCATATTGTTAGTGTGGGACATTTTAATATTTGTTTATTGTCACACACAATTATGTCATAGGCTTAATAGCCATTCTGCCAAAGTAAATATGCAGTAGAACAGGTGGGAGTTATTGCATTTCTTTGCTGCCGTTGGAATACCATTATTAGTAGCATTGCTCCATTATATTGTGGAGTTAGTGCTCATTCCAATTCCTTCATTATGTTGAGCAGCAATCCGTTGAGCAATTAGCCATTGTTGGCATTTGATAGACCTCACATTATTTTTCACTTTTTATTCCTCCATTATACCTTGTAACATATATAACTTTCAAGCCATTTATCTTCACTATTTACTACCCCATTATCTTCCTATTCATTGCTAGGAAGACATTCTCAACTATAAATAGTGGTGATCTTCATTTGGTTTGGACACACACAAGAAAATATAGAGTGCATAAAGTTTGTCAAAAAGAGAGTTCTTATTAGTTGAAGGGAGGTGTTCTTTTTGTGGAGCTTTGGACTCAACTCTAGTCCAGAGTTTGTTGAGTTATATTTTGTGATAGGCTGTTATATCCTGGAGGGGACAAGTCAAGAAGGACTACTGCTGGACCGGTGAAAACATTTGCTGCAGTGGGCTTGAATCTCCTTAAAGAGAGCGAGATATCCGTGCCTCAGCCTGAAGAGAATTATTTTCTTCATTTGATTTTTCAATTGTAATTTGTAATCTTTTAATTTTCACCAACAATTTTAAGGAGATTCACATAATGGCTACAATTGAAAAAACCGCGGATGTCAAGATGGGAGATCTTAACAAGTCATTTCGGTTCAATGGTAACCATTTCAAGAGATGGAAGGGTAAAGTACTTTTCTACTTTAGTCTTCTCAATGTCTCTTATGTGTTAACTGAGAAGAATCCTAATTAAGTAGACATCACTTCTATGAATGATGATGAAACTATTTCTCATCTAGAAAAAGTGGAAAAGTAAGATGGTGATTCCTATAAGTGTCGGTATTATATTCTTAATTGTCTATCTGATAATTTTTATGATTATTATGATAGAACTTAGTCTAGTGCAAAGAAATTTGGAAATCATTGCAAAGTAAGTATGATACCGAAGAGGCTGGAGCAAAAAAATATGCGGCTAGTAGATTTTTTTGTTTCCAAATGGTGGACAACAAATCAGTGGTGGACCAAGCTCAAGAATTTATAATGATCGTTGGAGAGCTCAGGTCTGAGCAAGTTAAAATTGGAGATAACCTTATTGTGTGTGGCATAGTAGATAAACTTCCACCTTCTTGGAAGGAATTTCAAAAAACTATGCGCCACAGCTAGAAGGAAACCTCTCTTGAAACATTGATAATGAAAATCCGCATGGAAGAGGAGGCAAGGGGCCAAGATGCACTTTTACAATCAGAAGAAAGCAACATCACAACGAAGGTAAATTTAATTACTTCAAATAATGCTACTTCTGAATCTCACAAAAATACTTCTTTGAAGCCTAAGAAGAAAAATATCAAGAAAAATACTGGTAGACTCTAAAGAAAAATAATGGTGAAAATAACCAAGCACAAAATCAACAAGTTCAAGAAAGGGACCGTGCTTTGTTTGTGGCAAGAGTGGGCATATTGCTAGATTTCGCAGATTCCGGAAACGTGGTCCTAACCCTCAGGCAAACGTTACCGAAGAACCTTTTGTGGCGGTAATCACTGACATAAATATGGTTGAGAATGTTGATGGATGGTGGGCTGACTCTGGTGCAAACCGTCATGTCTGTTATGACAAAGATTGGTTTAAAAAATATACTCATTTTGAGGAGCCCAAAACTATCATGCTTGGTGATTCTCACACTACTCAAGTGCTTGGAACGGGAGAAGTCGAATTGTGTTTTACTTCTGGAAGGGTATTAACTTTGAAAGATGTACTTTATACTCCTTCCATGAGAAAAAAATTGATGTCTAGTTTTCTTCTTAATAAAGCAGGCTTTAAACAGATTATTGAATCTGATCAATATGTAATTGTGAAAAAGGGTATTTTTGTGGGAAAGGGGTATGCTTGTGATGAGATGTTTAAACTGAATGTTGAAATGAATAAAGTTTCTACTTCTGTTTATATGCTTTGTTTTACTAATTTTTGGCATGCTCATTTGTGTCATATTAATGATCGCTACGTTGGAATCATGAGTAGTTTAGGATTAATCCCAATGGTTAAAAAGAATTTTGAAAAGTGTGAGGCTTGTAGTAAAGCCAAAATCACTAAAAGGCCTCATTTTCAAGTTGAAAGAAAAACTTATTTATTAGAATTAGTTCATATTGATATTTGTGAACTTGGAGGAATTTTAACTCGTGGAGGTAATAGGTATTTTATCACTTTCATTGATGATTTTTCTAAGTTTGCATATGTTTACTTGATGAAAAATAAAAGTGATGCTTTTGAAAATTTTAAAACTTATCTCCATGAGGTTGAAAATAAGTTTGGAAGAAAAATAAAAAGAATTAGAAGTGATAGAGGTCGTGAATATGAGTCAAATGAGTTTAATTCTTTTTTTAGATCATTTGGAGTAATTCATGAAACTACTCCTCCTTACTCTCCTTTATCTAATGGAGTAGCGGAAAGGAAAAATAGAACTTTGGTTGAATTAACTAATGTCATGCTTATTGAATCACATGCACCTATAAATTTTTGGGGTGAAGCTATTTTGACTGCTTGTTATGTGTTGAATCGTGTGCCTCATAAAAAGTCTAAATTGACACCTTTTGAATTGTGAAAAGGTCACAAGCCAAGTTTGGGATATTTAAGAGTTTGGGGTTGTCTAGCCTTTGTGAGGTTAATGGATCCCAAGATTACAAAGTTGGATAAGAAAGTTACTACTTGTGCTTTTCTTGGTTATGTTTCAAATAGTACAGCCTATAGATTTTTTAATCTTGAAGATAATATTGTAATAGAATTAGGTGATGCTATTTTTCATGAAAATAAGTTTCCTTTTGATTCTAAAAATAATGGGGGTCAAAGGATTGAACAAACTATTTTGTCACTACCTAGTTCTTCTACTTATACTTTGAAAAATAAAGAAATTGATGATTTTGAGTTAAGAAGAAGTAAAAGAGCTAGAGTAGAAAAAGATTTTTGTCTTGATTTTTATGTGTTTAATGTTGGAGATGACCCTCTCAATTTGAAAGAAGTTTTATCTTCACATGATTCTATTTTTCGGAAAGAGGCTGTAATTTATGAAATGGAGTCATTAGTTTCCAATAAAACTTGGAAGTTAGTTGATTTACGACCGGGTTATAAAACAATTGGATGCAAATGGGTCTTAAGAAAAAAGTTGAAACCGGATGGATCTATTGATAAATATAAGGCTAGACTAGTTGCAAAAGGTTTTAAGCAACTAGAAGGCCTAGAATTTTTTGATACTTTTTCTCCGGTAACTAGAATTACACCCATTAGACTTTTAATTGCTATGGCTACGATTTTTTATTTAAAAATTCATCAAATGGATGTAAAAACTACTTTTTTAAATGGAGACCTAAATGAAGAAATTTATATGGAACAACCCGAGTATTGTGTTGAAGCAGGCCAAGAAAGCAAAGTGTGTAAATTTATGAAGTCCCTATATGGCTTGAAACAGGCACCAAAGCAATGGCATGAAAAGTTTGATTCCTGCATGATTGAAAATGGTTTTAAAACAAATGAGTGTGATAAGTGCATATATCATAAGTCTTGGAATAATTCACAGGTGATTATTTGCGTACATATTGATGATTTATTGATCTTTGGCTCTAACATGAATGTTATTGATGAAGCTAAAAAAATTCTTAGAAGCCATTTTGATATGAAAGATCTTCGTGGGGCAAATTTTGTTCTTGGAATAAAAATAACAAGAACATGTGATGGAATTTTCCTTGACCAATCACATTATGTTGAGAA
Source organism: Solanum appendiculatum (assembly GCA_018342035.1). NCBI lineage: Eukaryota > Viridiplantae > Streptophyta > Magnoliopsida > Solanales > Solanaceae > Solanum > Solanum appendiculatum. Next base: position 28,247 of record JAGDQO010002124.1, read on the forward strand.
AATTTTGAAAAAATATAACTTTCTTGATTACAAGCATGTTGTAACTCCTTTTGATTCAAGTGTTCACTTATTTCCAGTTGAAAGTGAAAATGATGTAATAAATCAAAAGGAATATGCTAGCATAATAGGAAGTTTGAGATATGTGACTGATTGCACTAGGCCTGATATTGCAAATGCAGTAGGAGTACTTGACAGGTTTACAAGCAAACCAGGTAATGAACATTGGCATGTTATAACAAGAGTTATGAGATATTTAAGTGGAACAGAAAATTGTGGTTTGTTCTACAAAAAATATCTTGCTGTACTTGAAGGTTTTTCTGGTGCAGATTGGAACACCTTATCAGGTGGTTCATGATCTACCACTGGTTATATCTTTACTTTGGGTGGTGGTGCTATATGTTGGAGATCAAAAAAGCAAACTATAATTGCTAACTCCACCATGGAGGCTGAACTAATTGCTTTAGCTTCAGCTAGTGAGGAAGCGAATTGGTTAAGAGATTTATTATTTCAAAGACCCGATTTTGAAAAACCAATTCCTTCTATTTTGATTCATTGTGATAGCACTACTGCAATTAGTAGAGTTCAAAACCGTTATTACAACGGTAAATCCAGACCTATAATGAGGAAACACAGTAATGTAGGATCGTATTGGACAAGTGGTACCATTAATGTTGATTTTGTCAAATCTTGTGATAATCTTGCAGATCCTCTTACTAACCCCTTAACAAGAGAAAAAGTCTGGAGCACATCGAGGGGGATGGGATTAAAGCCTATAAATCCTTGAGTTATATATGAGGAAACCCAACCTGGGGACTAGAGATCCTATAACCACGTTCAATAGGAAAAACGAATCATATGTTGACTTGTTGTGAACAAATGCACTATTTTTATTCCCTCCCTATGATGTGAGTGCATTGGTTCCTGTAGTAATTTGTGAAGGTTGAGTTTACAAAACTCTTAATGAAAATCTGTAGCCCATATGGGTGGAGTGTTAAACTTACAGGAGCACTCTCGACAGATTTCACTTATGTGAGTGTGGAAGTAGGTCGCTTCCTATGAGAATAGGGCTTATTCTCAAAAGCACTCATGAAACCGGGATAGCACAAGGCCGTAACGTGCTGGCTTTTAAAGCTCATGTCAACACCTTAATTATTGTGTGTGAGCAGTAATATTTTATTTCCCTTAAGCAGTCCTAGTTCAAGTCTGAGACCACAACGACTATGAAGTAAAAGTTACTGTTTCACTAAGTGGAGGTTCAATGCAGAGCACACCTTCATTATGCATAGTAGTCTTACTTCAGCTGATAGACTCTCTTGGCTAATATTAAAATGAGTGGGGAATTTTTAATGTGGGACATTTTAATATTTGTTTATTGTCACACAGAATTATGTCATAGGCTTAATAGCCATTCTACCAAAGTAAATATGCAGTAGATGAGGTGGGAGTTATTGCATTTCTTTGATGCCGTTGGAATACCATTATTAGTAGCATTACTCCATTATATTGTGAGTTAGTGCTCATTCCAATTCCTTCATTATGTTGAGCAGCAATCCGTTGAGCAATTAGCCGTTGTTGGCATTTGATAGCCCTCACATTATTTTTTACTTTTTATTCCTTCATTATACCTTGTAACATATGTAACTTTCAAGCCTTTTATCTTCACTATTTACTACCCCATTATCTTCCTATTCGTTGTTAGGAAGACAGTCTCAACTATAAATAGTGGTGGTCTTCATTTGGTTTGGACACACAAAAAAAAATATAGAGTGCATAAAGTTTGTCAAAAAGAGAGTTCTTATTAGTTGAAGGGAGGTGTTCTTTTTGTGGAGCTTTGGACTCAACTCTTGTCCAGAGTTTGTTGAGTTACAATTTGTGATAGGTTGTTGTATCCTAGAGGGAACAAGTCAAGAAGGACTACTGCTGGACCGGTGAAAACATTTGCTGCAGTGGGCTTGAATCTCCTTAAAGAGAGCGAGATATCCGCGCCTCAGCCTGAAGAGAATTATTTTCTTTATTTGATTTTTCTATTGTAATTTGTAATCTTGTAATTTTCACCAACACATATCATCCTCATTGTTTGGGCATACAATACAAGAGAAATGGTCATCAGAAGAGTCATTTAGAGGACAGTACGTTGAAACTAGAAAATCAGGTTTTAAAAGGAATAAGCATGAGATGAGCAGCAAATTTCCTTGTGTAATTACTTATTGAGGGGTCAAAATATATACCACATTCTGTAATGTTATCGAATTCAATACATTGTTTATTTCAATACTTCAGATTTGCTTTTCTGGTATCTAATCTTTTTTGTTTTCAAGTAAGATTAGTAATGTTATCATTTTTCGATCAGACACAATTTGATATCTGTTTATGCTCCTCTATATTAGTGACGCTAAAATGTGTCGTGCATGCACTATTTACATAGTCTCAATGTCATTACCTGCTCACATCAAGCAAACGACGTTAATTCAAATGTTAGGTACTACACAAATTCCTGAACATGGACGTCTTATTTCAAATATAATTTCAAAGAATACTTTGCAAATGAAATAAAACTATGGGTCAGAGTTTAGACATTGATACAAGTACATTAGCTACTCCAGATGAAGGATGATCGACTTGAATGAAGAGTCTCATTCTTTTATTAGTTAGATTAACTACATATATAAAACTGTGACTTAAAAATAATCATTCGAGCACATCATTAACTAGTTGTTTGGGAATATCTTAGGAAAGCGAAGCTCTTTCGCGTTCATAAGTAAAGATACAGGATGGAAAACGACGAAATCTGTTCTATTTCAACAATGAGCAGAGAAACTTTTTAAATACAAGTGAAGACCAACAACAACTCCTATACTATAGGAGGTGTATTCCTAATGGACTCTTAATAATGAACGTGCAGTACTGAACCTATAAGCAGTAAATAACTAACTAACAACTACAACTGACTATGCACTATTACAGGGAAGATGCGCCAATACGTCACCGCAAGTTGAAGGTGAAATCAACAACCTTAAACTTGGGTAGATATTTGTCAAAGAGAAGACGAGACAAAGGCTTTGTAAGTGTGTCTGCAAGCGGATCCGCAGCATATAGACGCTGAACGTGCACCTGGTTCCTCTGCACTTGATCTCTAACAAAGTGAAAATCAAATTCGATGTGCTTCATCCTGCTATGCAAGACAGGGTTCTGACAGAGATAAGTGGTTCCAACATTATCACAATAGATTAGTGGTAGTTCAGGCAGCTGGACATGGAGTTCTGCAAGAATTTTTTGAACCCAATTGACTTCAGTAAGAGCAGAAGCGACAACACGGTACTCCTCTTCAGTAGAAGAACGAGCTACAGTACGTTGCTTCTTGGAGGACCAACTAATGGGATTTTGACCAAACTAAAGAATATATCCAGAAGTAGAAGTCCTATCATTAATGTCACCTGCCCAATCTGTATCAGAATACATAAATAGCCTAGGAGATGTCTTGCTCGTTATCTATAACCCATAATTCTTGGTATGTTGGAGATAGCGCAGAAGCCGTTTAACAGAAAACCAATGTGTTTGTGTAGGAGCATGCATAAATTGAGACAACGTATTGACGGAAAAGCTTATGTTTGGTATGGTAAATGACAAATACTGAATCTTACCAACAGCTTGAAGATACAAGGTGTCATCTACAGAAGGTGTACCATCCTTAAGGGATAGAAAAGTAGAGGAATTAATGGGTGTGTGAATAGGTTTACATTAAGACATATTATGGACATCTAGAAGATCAGAAACATACTTGGCTTGAGAAAGAATGATTGCAGTTTGTGTTCGAAGGACCTCAACACCTAAGAAGTAGTGCAGTTGTCCTAGATCTTTGAGAGAAAATCGGGACGAAAGAGCTCGAATAGCCTGTTGAATAGCATCAGAATTGGAACTAGTAATAATAATGTCATCAACGTATGCAAGAATATAAGCCAGCATATTACTGTGATGACGAATAAAAAGGGAGGAATCAGAGTTGGATTTTTGAAATCCCATTTGGATGAGGAACTGCTTTAACTCAGGAATACCATATGCGAGGAGCCTGCTTCAGGCCGTAAATTGCTTTCTTTAGTTTGCACACATAATGAGGAAAATCAGGATGAGCATACCCAGGAGGTTGGCACATATAGACATCTTCATTAAGGTGACCTTGAAGAAATGCATTGTTCACATCCAACTGGTGCAAAGGCCAATTATACTGAACTGCAAGCGATAAAACCAATCTAACAGTAACATGTTTAACGATTGGGCTGAAGGTAGAGTGATAATCTAGACCCGGACGTTGAGTAAAACCTTTTGCAACCAACCGAGCTTTATACCTATCAACACTTCCATCTGGTTTGGTTTTGATATGATAAAGCCATTTGCAGTCAACCACATTGTGTGAAGTGGATGGTGGTACGAGCTCCCAGGTCAGATTGGTCATTAAGGCATCAAACTCAAGTTTCATAGCTTCTCTCTAGTATGCACACTTTTGGGCTTGGTTATAAGTGGTGGGAAGTGATTCAGGAGAGGTAATGGCAAGATAATCAAATACTTTCTTTGGGGTAGTGATGTTATTCTGAGAACGAGTGATAGGGCGATGAACAGTGGGTGGTTGGGTAGATGATATGGTTGTGATAGATGATGGATTGATACTAGAAGATGGGTTAGGAGGTGGGTATTGAACCTGGGTTGGGACTGAATCTACATCAGGTAAAAGAGGTGTTGCGGGTGGAATTTGTGCTTGCCGGTTTTGGCGTTTATATTGGAGTGGGGTTGGAGATGTATGTGGAGTGGGAATAGAACAACCTGGAGCAACAAGGTGTTGCATGGAGGAGTCTGAGACACTAGTGGAAGGTGGCACTACCTCAAGAGATGGAGTTGAAGATGGATCCACAGAAGAAGCCTTTTGCAATCGTGTAACAACCTGGATTGGCGGTGAAATCTCATGATCTATTGATGGCACATGTGAAGGAGTGGAGCCAGGTGAATCTTTTAGAACAATATCCCATTGTAAAGTTAAAACATTTTTTTCCTTAATGGCAGAAAACATATCAGAAAAGGGAAATTTATTTTCATAAAAGATAACATCTTGGGAAATGTATATTTTTTGAGACATGGGAGCAAAACACTGAAGATTGGGGTGGACATTAGAATAGCCTAGGTAAACACAAGGAGTAGATCGTGGATCTAATTTGTGTTTTGTATACGGCCTAAGCCATGGGTAACAAAGGCAGCCAGAGGTTCGAATAACTTGGTAATTGGGAATTTCTCCAAACAACCGCTGGTAGGGAAAATCTGTAACACCCCAAGCTTCCAAGGGATTTTAAAATGCAGAACTCCCCAGAAGACAGTGACCTACGAAGGCCACCTACGGGCCAAAGATGGATTGACGGGCCGTAGTTGGGAACCGTCAATGGCACTGTGAAATTTCTAGATTTCCAAGTTTCTGAACCTTGACCTATGGAACAGCAGGACAGTTCGTAGTCCAGTTGACGGGCCGTAGATGCCTTCCAGACTTAGCCAAATTTTCAGCCCAAAATGAACTTTCTAAATCAATTGACGAAAGAAGAGGATGGTCCGTCAATTGATGTACGAACCGTAGATCCTGTCCGTCGATTGGCCCCGACAATTTTTAATTAAGGGTTTTTTGGTCTTTTTCCTAATTGTTTACCTATTAAGCTAAGTCGGTTATACCATTAATCTTAGACCTATAAATACTTTCTAAGCCTAATTCCTTTCATTCTAATTCATTCCAAAACTCTCCTCTCTCAAATATTTCTCTCCCTGAAAAGAAACTCTCTCAACTCTCAAGGAAGAAGAAGGAGCTTGAATACTCCATTGAAGACCTTCAATCTTCTCCAATTTCTTGTGGATTGCTTTGAGGTATGATAGTATTCACCATTAGGAGTCCTTTCCTCCAATGGGCCCTTCCCCTTCTTCATGATTTTCAAAGGTTTACTCTAATCCAATTGAATTAGGGTTTGTGATAAATCATTGTGGGTTCTTCAATTATGATTCCAATTATTGATTTTATGATTTCTAGTGCACGATTTAGCGTGATAAAGTAGCTTAGTGCACGAAGTAGCGCGAATTACATGATTTGATGTAAAGATTGCATGAACCCCCATGATCCCAGGCTAATTTTCCCCAATTTGATAATCTATGCTTTGATTGTTGGGGTGAGTTATGATTTGATGAAGGTTATGAATTCTCTATGAAATCAATCATGAATTATGAATGAATTGAGGATAATCTTATGAATTTCGCATGATCAAGTCAAAAGCATGATTTTTCCTCTATTACGTGAGTTCCTTCAAGTATGGGTAGATTCTCTTAATTATGGCTTTCTAAGCATGAGCTGGCATTGAATTGCATGTTATGAGTTGAACTTACATGAAACCATATGAACTCTATGAACTACGAAATATGAGCATGATGAATTAAGGGTGCTTTGAGAGTAAAGTACCAAAGTTATGATATGATAATGCTATGGTTGAGTAGTGAAATGTTTTCTCACGTAATTCTCCCACTTTTATAAAAGAAGAACAAAGAGGCGATTACCCATGTTCTTAAGGAGCTATTCTAATAATGTAAGCTTGGACAAGGTCCATGAAAGATGAATATCTATAAGCATGATTTTAGCTTGAATTAGTAACCCTAGTTGTACCTTTTCATGTTTGATGATATGAATATGTTAATGACTAATCCGTGGGAATTATGCTTAGCACCGAGTGGATATTGAGATGGAAGCCCTCCCATTAGTTGAGACCGGGTCTTCTAGTGAAAGCTCTCCCGTTAGTAGAGGCCGGGTTTTCTAGATGGAACTCTCCCGTTAGTTGAGGCCGAGTCTTCTAAAGCATTCTCTATCCCATAAACTATGTTGCCACCATAGGATGTTGTCTTTAAGTAGACATTAGCTAGTGGATCCACATAAGCTAAGAAGTTCATGGTCTTACCTTGGCAAGTAGGACACCCCTTTACGGTGTAGTGTAGACACCGGATTCCGTGTTGATAGCTCACATGGTCTTACATGTCGGTTAAGGCTTTTCCCCACAAGTTAATGAAGAAGTGTTCTCATGATGAAGTAAAGAAAGAAAGAAAGATGAACTAGCTTGCTTTGGCCTTGATATATGCTTTATGTTTCATGTTTCTCATGTTTATCATGTTTTTAGCTTGGCCATTGCATGTCACGATTATGTCTCTATCTCTAGCATGATTTATGTGTTTATATGCATTGCTATCATACTTAGTACTTAATTGTGCTAATGCATACTTTTGCCTGCATTAACTTCTTTGGTGTAGGACGTGGCAATTCACCTTCCACTCGTGGCTAGAGCATTGAGTTAGAGTTGGGAAAAAGACTTGGTGAGTCCTCAACCCTCCGAGGACATGGCCTAGTTGTTCTTATTTTTCATGTCGTTTCTTTTCAGTGTTGGATATTGTATTGGGCTGCCTCCCTATCACTTCTACTCGTATTCTATGATATTAGAAGGCCTTGAGACATGAGTTGTAGACTTCCTCTGATTTGAGCAAAGTTTTGATATGAAATGCTCTTTTGAACTCTTATTTCTCTATTGCCTTGCATGTTATGTATGCTAAGGGCTTGTATGAGGCCTCTCGGGGTCTTGTACGCCGTGTCACATCTAGGGGCTACCCTGGGTCATGACTAACTCTGTATTCATAGCACAAGGTTTTAGAAAGATCCTAGGATGTATCATAAGCCGCTTCAAGTAGAGTTTTGTTCTTGAGTGTGAAGCGCGCCACATTTATGAATGAGAGGCTATAAGACGTTTAAGAAATTCCACTTCTTTCATTACTCTTAAGTCGTGCCATAGAGTTAAACTATATATATCTCTCTCCTAATCCCTATCCTATGCGTTTCACGATATGGTGACCCGAAGAGCTTACGCTAGAAGAAACATGAGAGAGAATGTGGAACAAGAAGCTCCTCCTCAAGCTCCTCACGTTCCGGCCGACCCTTTGGCGGAACAAGTGACTAATGCAGAGTTTAGGACTGCTTTCCAAGTGTTGGCTCAAGCCGTGATGGCTCAAGCAAATAGAGAGGTAGTGGCTCCCATGAACCCAAATGTGGGTACAGTGGCATCAAGAGTGAGGGACTTTACAAGGATGAATCCTCCGGAATTCCATGGCTCCAAGGTTGAGGAAGATACTCAAGAATTCATTGATAAAGTGTACAAGGTGTTGATGATCATGGGTGTGACGCCGGAAGAAAAGGCGGAGTTGGCCGCTTATCAACTCAAGGGTGTTGCCCAAACTCGGTTCAATCAATGGAAGAGTGAGAGGCCGGTTAATGAGGGTCCTCTTGATTGGGAGAAATTCAAGGTTGCTTTCCTTGATAGGTTCTTCCCTCTTGAGAAGAGAGAGGCTAAGGTGCTTGAGTTTATCAACCTTCGACAAGGAAATATGAGTGTGAAAGAGTATGCATTGAAGTTCTCACAATTGGCTAGATATGCTCCGTCCATAGTTGTCGTCCCAAGGGCAAGAATGAGAAAATTTGTGTCGGGAGTGTCCGATATGTTGGTGAAAGAATGCCGCACCACCATGCTTGTGCATGACATGGATATTTCTCGCCTCATGGTTTATGCCGAAAAAATTGAAGAAGAAAAGCTTAAGGAAAGGTCTAGAGTGACCAAGAGGGCTAGGACCGGAGATGGTAACCTTTCCCATGCAAGGTCCGATGGACATGGTCGTCCTAGATTTCGACCAAGGTTCTCTAACCAAGGCTCATCCAATGCTCCTCAGAAGTCCAACAATGATAGGGTGTCTAACCCCAAGTCTCAAGGAGGGAATAATGGTGGTTCTTTATTGGCTCCTTGTGCCAAGTGCGGGAAAAAGCATGAAGGTAGATGTCTAGCCAGTACGGATGTCACAAGATGATGGATTGTCCATCTCTCACGGCCAAGGGAAGAGAGAATAAGCAAGCTCCACCTAGAGGATAAGGTTCGAATGCTCAGAAACAAAATCGATTTTATGCACTTCAGGCTCGTCATGAGCAAGAGAGCTCTCCCGATGTGGTTACTGGTATGTTAAGAGTTTTCCATTTTGATGTTTATGCTTTGCTTGATCCCGGTGCTACCTTGTCTTTTGTGACGCCATATGTGGCTATGAGGTTTGATGTTGTTCCGAATGTGTTGCTAGATCCTTTTCGTGTCACTACTCCGATTGGAGAATCTATCATGGCTAAGAGAGTTTATCGAGATTATCCCGTCTCCTTATCTCATAGAGTCACTCATGTTGATCCTGTAGAGCTTGATATGCTAGATTTTGATGTTATTCTTGGGATGGATTGGTTGCATGCTTGTTATGCCTCTATTGATTGTAGGACCCGAATGGTCAAGTTTCAGTTTCCAAATGAACCTATCCTAGAGTGGAAGGGAGGAAATTATATGTTTCGAGGTCAACTTGTTTCTTATCTAAAAGCTAGAAAGATTATCTCAAAGGGTTGCATTTTCCATCTTGTTAAGGTGAGGGATATAGATTCTGAGACCCCTACTCTCGAGTCGGTCCCCGTGGTTAATGAGTTTCCAGAAGTGTTTCCCGATGACTTGCCCGGTATTCCTCCCGAAAGGGAAATAGACTTCAGTATTGACCTTCTCCCAGATACGCAACCTATTTCTATTCCTCCTTATAGAATGGCTCCGGCAGAACTTAAGGAACTAAAAGAGCAGTTGAAAGACTTGTTGGATAAGGGTTTCATCCAGCCAAGTATTTCTCCATGGGATGCTCCGGTCTTGTTTGTAAAGAAGAAAGATGGTTCACTCCGTATGTGTATCGACTATCGCCAATTGAACAAGGTTACCATTAAGAATAAGTATCCTCTACCAAGGATAGATGACTTGTTTGATCAACTTCAAGGGGCTAGTTATTTCTCTAAGATCGACCTTCGTTCGGGCTATCACCAATTAAGGGTGAAGGAAGATGATATTCTGAAAACGGCTTTCCGGACTAGGTATGGTCACTACGAGTTCTTGGTAATGTGGTTTGGATTGACAAATGCTCCGGCCGCATTTATGGACTTGATGAATAGAGTGTTTAAGCAATACCTTGACATGTTTGTGATTGTGTTTATTGACGACATTTTAATCTACTCAAAGAATGAGGGTGAACATGTTAATCATTTGAGGATTGTGTTGCAAGTCCTCAGGGACGAACAACTCTTTGCGAAGTTTAGTAAATGTGAGCTTTGGTTAAAGTCCGTGGCTTTTCTTGGTCACATTGTTTCTGGTAAGGGCATTGAGGTAGTTCCTAAGAAGACGGAAGCGGTTAAGAATTGGCCTAGACCTTTATCGCCTTCGGATATCCGTAGTTTCTTGGGCTTAACCGGTTATTATAGGAGGTTTGTTGAGGGGTTTTCTTCAATTGCTTCTCCGTTGATGGCTTTGACTCAAAAGAAGGCTAAATTTGCATGGTCCGAAGCATGTGAAAAGAGTTTTCAAGAGTTGAAGGATAGACTTACTTCGGCTATGATATTGACTCTACCGGAAGGATCCGATGGTTTAGTGGTTTATTGTGACGCCTCGAGAATTAGGCTAGGATGTGTTCTTATGCAAAACGGGAAGATCATTGCTTATGCTTAAGACAACTTAAGGTGCATGAAAAGAACTATCCTACTCATGACTTGGAATTAGCGGCAGTTTTGTTTGCTTTGAAATATGGCGACATTATTTGTATGGAGTACATGTAGAAGTCTTCACCAACCATAAGAGTTTGCAATATGTGTTTAAATAGAAAGATTTGAATCTCCACCAAAGAAAGTGGCTCGAGTTGTTAAAAGACTATGATATGAGTGTTCTCCATCACCCCGGTAAGGCTAACGTGGTGGCGGATGATCTTAGTCGATTATCTATGGGTAGTGTTTCTCATATTGAAGACGGCAAGAAAGAGTTAGTTCGCGATGTCCATAGATTGGCTCGATTTGGTGTTAGATGTGTTGATTCTACCAAAGGTGGTGTTACGGTTCACAAAGGTTCCGAATCCCCTTTTGTGTAGGATGTGAAAGCTAAGCAAGATCTTGATCCTAACTTGGTTGAACTAAAGGAAGCGGTACTCAATAAGTCCATAGAGGTTTTCTCCCAAGGGGGAGATGGTGTGCTTCGATATCAAGGTCGTCTGTGTGTTCCCAATGTAGAGGGCTTAAGAGAGCAAATTTTATCGGAAGCCCATAGCTCTCGATATTCCATCCATCCAGGAGCTACCAAAATGTACCGTGATTTGCGGGAAATTTATTGGTGGAACGGAATGAAGAAAGATATTGCAGAATTTGTGGCTAAGTGTCCTAATTGCCAACAAGTAAAAGTTGAGCATCAAAGGCCAGGAGGTTTGACCCAAGATAATAGTATTCCTACTTGGAAGTGGGAAGATGTGAATATAGATTTTATTGTGGGTTTGCCTCGCACAAGGTGACAATTTGATTCGATTTGGGTTGTTGTTGATAGAATGACAAAGTCAGCCCATTTCATTCCTGTCAAGACTTCTTATTTGGCAGAGGATTATGTTAAGTTGTATTTGAGGAAGATGGTTAGGCTGCATGGAGTGCCGTTATTCATTATCTCCGATCGTGGTGCACAATTTACTTCTCAACGTTGGAAGTCGTTCCAAAAAAGCCTTGGTACTCGTGTTAAGCTTAGTACGGCCTTTCATCCCCAAACCGATGGGCAAGCGGAGCGTACTATTTAGACTTTGGAAGATATGTTGAGAGCTTGTGTAATCGATTTCAAGGGTATTTGGGATGATCATTTGCCTTTGATTGAGTTTGCTTATAACAATAGCTACCATTCTAGTATTGGTATGGCTCCATTTGAGGCTCTCTATGGTAGGAGGTGTAGATCTGCTATAGGTTGGTTTGAAGTTGGTGAAGTTGCTTTGATAGGCCCGGAATTGGTGTATGAGGCTATGGAGAAAGTTTGACTTATTAGGGAGAGGTTGAAAACGGCTCAAAATCGACAAAAGTCCTATGCCGATGTTAGAAGAAGAGAATTAGAATTCGATGTGGATGATTGGGTTTACTTGAAAATCTCACCCATGAAGGGTGTAATGAGATTTGGGAAGAAAGGGAAGCTTAGTCCCAGTTATGTAGGCCCATATCAAATCTTGAGACGTGTTGGTAAGGTTGCTTATGAGCTTGACTTGCCTAATGATTTGGCATCTGTGCATCCAGTTTTCCATGTCTCATTGTTGAAGAAGTGTGTTGGTGATCTGACCACTATAGTGCCATTAGAGAATCTGGGCATAAAGGATGGTCTTTCTATGGAGGAATCAATTGGTTGAGGGTGCTACTTGGGAGGCCGAGGCCGATATGATGTCCCGATATCCTCATCTCTTTCCTTCCGATCCTACTCTAGCTTGAGGTATCTTGATCCTCATGGTTCATTCTTTTGGTCTCATGTGTCATAGTTGATTTCCATGATTCCTTGATTATGTATGTTCATGAAGAGTCTTATATGATTATGTGCATTTGAGTATGAGTTGCATAAAGTCTTCATTATATGATGTGTTGATCATGCTTTAGCTTGGAGTTGATGTTTCCTCCTCGGATATGTGCATTTATGTGATTGCATGCTAGGTTGGGTTGTTAGTCCGTGTCTATTACCCTTCTCAAGATGTCTTGATTCTCATTCGAGGACGAATGTTCCCAAGGGGGAGATATTGTAACACCCCAAGCTTCCAAAAAATTTTAAAATGCAGAACTCCTCTGAAGACAGTGACCTACGGAGGCCACCTACGGGCCGTAGATGGATTGACGAGCCGTAGGTGGGAACCATCAATGGCACTATGAAATTTCTAGATTTCCAAGTTTCTGAACCTTGACCTACGGAACAGTAGGACGCTTCGTAGTCCAGTTGACGGGCCGTAAATGGGTTCCGTAGATTCCTTCCAGACTTAGCCAAATTTTCAGCCCAAAATGAACTTTCTGAATCAATTGATGGAAGAAGAGGATGGTCCGTCAATTGATGTGCGAACCGTAGATCCTGTCCGTCGATTGGCCCCGACAATTTTTAATTAAGGGTTTTTTGGTCTTTTTCCTAATTGTTTACCTATTAAGCTAAGTCGGTTATACCATTAATCTTAGACCTATAAATACTTTCTAAGCCTAATTCCTTTCATTCTAATTCATTCCAAAACTCTCCTCTCTAAAATATTTCTCTCTCTAAAAAGAAACTCTCTCAACTCTCAAGGAAGAAGAAGGAGCTTGAATCCTCCATTGAAGACCTTCAATCTTCTCCAATTTCTTGTGGATTGCTTTGAGGTATGATAGTGTTCACCATTAGGAGTCTTTTCCTCCAATGGGCCCTTCCCCTTCTTCATGATTTTCAAAGGTTTACTCTAACCCAATTGAATTAGGGTTTGTGATCAATCATTGTGGGTTCTTCAATTATGATTCCAATTATTGATTTTATGATTCCTAGTGCACGATTTCGCGTGATTAAGTAACTTAGTGCACGAATTAGCGTGTATTACATGATTTGATGTAAAGATTGCATGAACCCCCATGATCCCAAGCTAGTTCTCCCCAATTTGATAATCTATGCTTTGATTGTTGGGGTGAGTTATGATTTGATGAAGGTTATGAATTCTCTATGAAATCAAGCATGAATTATGAATGAATTTAGGATAATCTTATGAATTTAGCATGATCAAGTCAAAAGCATGATTTTTCCTCTATTATGTGAGTTCCTTCAAGTATAGGTAAATTGTCTTAGTTATGGCTTTCTAAGCAGGAGCTGGCATTGAATTGCATGTTATGAGTTGAACTTACATGAACCCATATGAACTCTATGAACTATGAAATATGAGCATGATGAATTAAGGGTGCTTTGAGAGTAAAGTGCCAAAGTTATGATATGATGATGCTATGGTTGAGTAGTGAAAGGTTTTCTCACGTAATTCTCCCACTTTGATAAAAGAAGAACAAAGAGGCGATTACCCATGTTCTTAAGGAGCTATTCTAATAATGTAAGCTTGGACAAGGTCCATGAAAGATGAATATCTATAAGCATGATTTTAACTTGAATTAGTAACCCTAGTTGTACCTTTTCATGTTTGATGATATGAATATGTTAATGACTAATCCGTGGGAATTATGCTTAGCACCGAGTGGATATTGAGATGGAAGTCCTCCCATTAGTTGAGACCGGGTCTTCTAGTGAAAGCTCTCCCGTTAGTAGAGGCTGGGTTTTCTAGATGGAACTCTCCCGTTAGTTGAGGCCGAGTCTTCTAAAGCATTCTCTATCCCATAAACTATGTTGCCACCATAGGATGTTGTCTTTAAGTAGACATTAGCTAGTGGATCCACATAAGCTAAGAAGTTCATGGTCTTACCTTGGCAAGTAGGACACCCCTTTACGGTGTGGTGTAGACACCAGATTCCGTGTTGATAGCTCACATGGTCTTACATGTCGGTTAAGGCTTTTCCCCACAAGTTAATGAATAAGTGTTCTCATGATGAAGTAAAGAAAGAAAGAAAGATGAACTAGCTTGCTTTGGCCTTGATATATGCTTTATGTTTCATGTTTCTCATGTTTATCATGTTTTTAGCTTGGCCATTGCATGTCACGATTATGTCTCTATCTCTAGCATGATTTATGTGTTTATATGCATTGCTATCATACTTAGTACTTAATTGTGCTAACGCATACTTTTGCCTGCATTAACTTCTTTGGTGTAGGACGTGGCAATTCACCTTCCACTCGTGGCTAGAGCATTGAGTTAGAGTTGGGAAAAGGACTTGGTGAGTCCTCAACCCTCCGAGGACATGGCCTAGTTGTTCTTATTTTTCATGTCGTTTCTTTTCAGTGTTGGATATTGTATTGGGCTGCCTCCCTATCACTTCTACTCGTATTCTATGATATTAGAAGGCTTTGAGACATGAGTTGTAGACTTCCTCTGATTTGAGCAAAGTTTTGATATGAAATGCTCTTTTGAACTCTTATTTCTCTATTGCCTTGCATGTTATGTATGCTAAGGGCTTGTATGAGGCCTCTCGGGGTCTTGTACGCCGTGTTACATCTAGGGGCTACCCTGGGTCGTGACAGAATCATTACCAATAGTTGGGGTAGGCAATCTGTTAATCAAGAATGTGGCTTGTTGACAAGCAAACGACCAAAATATTAGAGACATGGAGGCTTGATGTAAGATGGTTTTGGCTGTTTCTATAATGTGGCGGTGTCTACGTTCAGCCAGGGCTACTCGTTGGGGTGTATATGGGGGAGAGACAAGGTGCGCAATGCCGTGGCATGAAGGAATAGTTTGAGGTCTTCAAACTCACCACCACCATCAGTGTACACTGAGAGTATTTTTGTATGAATATAGTTTTCAACGAGGGGTTTAAATTTGGAAAAAATTATTTGAACCTCACATTTGTTTTTAACCGTACAAAGCCAAATATATTTCGTAAACTGATCAACAAAAATTACGTAATATAATTTTTTATCAATCGACAAAATAGGTGAGGGCCCCCAGAGATCACTAAAAATAATTTGCAAAGGATTTGTGCTCTGTAAAGTAGTATGAGAAAAAGGTAGGCGATGGCTTTTATTAGAAGAGCAAGAATTGCAATAATCAAACTTTTCTAAATTGGAAACAGGAATTGAAAACTTATGCAAAAGTGTTTTAAGCACTCTTTTATTTGGATGTCCTAATCGTCTATTCCAAGATTCTTGAAATTCCACCTTAGTTGGTTGGTAGCTCAGATTGCATTGGCCTCCTCCAAAGGGCCATTCATAATGTCCATCTCTATTCTGGCCGCGTGCCAACACTGCCCCCGTGCTCAAATCCTTCACAAGAAAAGAAGACGGAAAAAATTCCATGGATGTCAGGTTGTCTTGACAAAATGAAGACACAGATATAAGATTACGTTTAATAGCTAGGGCACAGAGGGTATTTGAAAAGGTGAATTTTTTGTTGAAAGCATCTAACTGAATATTACCAGTGTGAGTTACAGGAATTTTGTTATCGTTACCCATGGTGATTTGCTCAGTCCCTGTGTAGTCATCTGAACTTTCAAGTTGTTGTGAGTCAGTGGTCACATGATGTGACACTCCGAAATCAACAATCCAAGGCATGGAAGCATAGTGTGCCTTGGCTTCCAAGTGGTTATGAGAGCAGGAACAACATACATCGGCAGTATGCCTGATTCGACCACATAACTGGCAAACTGGACAAGGCGCAGGTGTACGCCAATTTGAATGAGTGGGTGATGCAGGTTGCTGTCTAGAATTTTGTGGACACCATGGTTGGCCTCGCCTATGGTTGCGAGGTGCAGAATTGGATGGGGAAGACCTTTGTGCAATAGCAGCAGTTATGGACGGCACTGCTTGGTGAGGCTGTTTATGTTGAAGAAAGAGCTCTCTGTTGAGAAGCTTGTTATACAGGTCTTCATATAAAATTGCTTGGACCCATAAGCTTTATGGGTAGTTGGGAGCCAGGATTAAATTGAACCAGGTGGGTAGAGTTATCAACATCAATGACAGAAGTTCTGGGAGTCACCATGATAGAGGAACGAGAAAAAAAATTGAAGAGGTGAGCAGATTTATCGATACTTGTTGGAGTTTAGAAGAGCCCTGATACCATAAAGATACACGATGGAAAACGATGAAATCTGTTCTATTTCAACAATGAGCAGAGAAACTTTTTAAATACAAGTGAAGACCAACAACAACTCCTATACTATAGGAGGAGTATTCCTTATGGACTCTTAATAATGAACGTGCAATACTAAACCTATAAGCAGTAAATAACTAACTAACAACTACAACTGATTATGCACTATTACAGGGAAGATGCACCAATAATAAGAAGAATAACAAGGGACTTGAACATATGGGAATCATAAGTAGAAAAAATACCAATGCTAACTGGATGGAACCAATCAAGTGAGAAAAGTTCAGTACTCCAATATCTTTGAGGTAGAAAAAATAAAGAGTCAATCATCTCATTGACATGAATAACAATAAGTCTTCATGGAGTTAAGTTCACTAACATTCCTCATTCTAACATTAATTACAAATTTTTCGAGCTCTTCAACTGTACAGGTAGCAAATCTTGCGCCATTACTGCTCTACAAAAATGTGAATCCAAGATTCTTTATCAGTTCCTCAAACGAGTAGTAAGGTCAATGAAGATGTCCTCCCTGCAGGGTATTGCAAGACCGCCCATCGGATGATCAAAACCAAATTCTTCCTCAGCTTGACTGAGCAACTCTTGAAATAAAGGTTCTCTCAAGAATGATATAGGGATCACAAATCGCTTCTTCTGCTCCTCTTCAACATACACCGAAAGATATCCCTTGGGAACATCTCCAGATTTCTTGATTATACGAGGCATATGAATAGCCATTATTTTAGCTTTAGTACAGTTAAGAAAAGAAAGAAGAAAATACTGAAGACCTCAAAAGTAGAGAAAGCTTTGAACACTTCGAGTTTGCTGAGTGTTGTAGAAACCTTCTTGAAAGTGTTTATATAGGACAATGGCAACTAAGAGAGTCCTATTAATCACTATCCTGTGGGTACCAGCAGAAGACAATTGCACCTGAAGTAACATGTTTTTGCCTTCCAACTAATCGTCAAAGTATTTGTGAGTTTAAGTCACATTAGTTCAAGACAGGAGGCCCTGCCTTTAACTTTAGTGATTAGTAAGCCTTTATTATTGAAAAAAAAAGGATCATCCATCGCCGCATACCATTAGAACAAAGGTAAGTGGGATGTTCAATGTGGCTAATGCTGACAGCTTGGCATCTGGACACTGTTTACTTGTGTTGCAGCTTGCCAGTAACTCCTAAAGTGAATAGAGATGGATTCTTTAAGTAGATCTCTAGATATTAGAATTGGATCAACTATAAACAATATCTAATATTGTGACAGAAAATTCAAAAGTTTTTGCCAAATAAGAACAAAGAAAACTAAAGGAACCTATCAAGCGTCACTATCAAATTCCTAAGCAAAAGAGGTATCCTAGAGTGATTCTTCATGTCTAAATATACACAGACATTTCCTGTCATTAATGTGGTTTTCTAGTAATCATTTATTCTAAAAAAAGAAAAGGATTATAAATCATCAGAACTGTTACTTTTTCACAGTTAAGAGGGGTATTCCCTGTATATATGAAGCAATGAGGGCCTAAATTTGAATCTCACTGATTAGGCAAAAAAAAACCATGGTATATGACAGAATTGAATACAGAAGACCGGCTTGGATGCCTAGGATCCAGTAATAAAGTTTTCTTTGTTGTAATTACAAAAATATTTCAGTATTCACAGATAGAGTTAATTAACATAGACAAAGAAATCTTCCGAACAAGAATACTGAAAAATCACTTGGCGAAAGAATGAATCTGAACATATTTCATATGCTAAAGAATGTGCTCTCTGTGTTTTTGACATCAGCTACTGAAAATTACATTCAAAATTGGGATCTACTATCGTAGAAGATAAATAGCCTCATCGTTCTAATTTTCAGTAATTTGTATAGAATAAAGACTCTTTCCTAACTATCCTGATGTACAAACTACAAATATTAGTTCTTTACAAAACTGTGGAAGGAAAAGCCTCAGAACCTACTCAAGCGAGAAGTAAGATTAATGAACTCATCCTCACTACAGGGAATTGTGATACCGCCCATTGGATGATCAAAGCCAAATTCTTCCTCAGCTTGACTAAGCAAGTCTTGAAATAAAGGTTGGCTCAAGAATGAAATGGGGATCACAAATCTCTTCTTTTGCTTCTCCCCAACATAAACATCAACATGTCCTTTCGGAAAGTCTCCAGTTATAGAAGACTTCTTGATTAGATGAGGCATACGGATTGCCATGGTCGTTAAGTTCAATATAGATGAACAAAGAATTAGTGAGAGAATAGCACCTAACAAGTTGAAAGCAGAGAAAAGCTTTGTATGGTTTCAAGTATTGGCGAGAGCTGTTATGGTAAACATTTCTTTGTATGTGTTTATATAGGCTAATAACAAGTTGTACATTGAATAGGCATTATGGGGACACCAACGAAAAACTAATTATACTCAAACTAATTATCCATTTCCCATATATTGGATACACCTGCAACGCACATGCTCAAAAACTAATTATACTCAAAGTAGGAGAACGTTAGGCAAAACTTAGTTACCAAATTACCCCTACACTAAATTTAAATATTATAAAATATCTAATTAATTAGTAAATATTAAATAATATATATATATATATACACACACTAGTTTATGGAAACGTGCGTTGCACGTGTGTCCCATGTAATATTTTATAAATTTGTTAGGACGATTAAAATTCAATGAAAACATGCGTGCAATGAGTACTAAAATGCAACAATCTCAAATAAATGTTACGACAATAATTTTTTTTATAGAAAATTAAATTAAAGAAGACTAATAGAGAGAAAATATAAAAAATAACATACGCTTCCTTTTTATGACTTTAATCATAACAATATATAAATGGATAAAGAAATACAAAATCGGTACATAATTTTTTGATTTTTTATCGTCAGCTTCTCTCATATCCAATCAAAATTCAAAAGTCTTCTCCATCGAGTCATACTACAGCATGAATCAAATAGAAAAATCACTTCATTTTCGTAAAGTGATATATAATCAGACTAAGGTAGATATATCATATAATTTAGATGTTGATGGCTTCACTGCTTTAACTATAAAATGAAAAAGATTATCTTGGATGTGAGTTTCATGAAACAAAAAAAATGAATTTATATAGATCAAAATAGAGGAATACCAAAAGACATCTTAAAGTTTTAAATTAAATATTTGAAGGTTATGAATATGAAAAGCATGAAAGTTATGGATATTAAGCATGACAACTGAATAGGTAATTAGATATAAGTTATGAAAACAAATATTAAAAAAAATAAAGAAGTAAAATAATTTAAAAAATGAAGATAAGGAAAAGAAAAGTAAATAATATTTAAGTGAAACACCACTGTGGAATTTCAAAAGGTCAAAATAGATGAAGAGAATAACTTTAAGAATATTAAATATATGCAATGAACCTCCATTAAAATCTAGAAGAGTAAACCATCCTCCTTTGAGCACATGAACTCTCCATTTACACAATGTAGTAATTGATTACCACTAATATTTAAACATGTAATTAACTAAATATTTATAATATTTTAATTTAGTGTAGGGGTAAAATGGTATTTCAACTTTCAACTTTTTTTGTTCCCACTTTTAGTAATATATATATATATATAGGGGGGCCCTTAGAGGTGCAAATGACAATAAACTAGGCATTAGTTACAAGCTTTCTGATGTCGAAGTTCGAACCTCTATAGAGGATTCTATTCTATCAAGTTCAACTTCATTTGTGCTAGTAAAAGATATTACCAATCCTATAATACTTGGCACTCCTTTTATAGAAGAACTCATACCTTTCACGGTAACTAACCAAGGCATAGAAGTTGAAACTATCAACATTTTCCTTCCTTTTGATAAACCTCCTATCAAAAAGGTCCATTAAAAGTACAAAGATGGGAGAGAGCAAACTCTAACCAAGTATTCTTGTGTGAGAGAGAGCTTCTTGTAAGAAAAAATAATGTGTCTTCCAATATGGGAAGGGGGGCTTTTTATAGCAAAAAATTTGCTATAGTAAAAGTGCTACAGAAGTGCTACATTGTCGCTACAGTACCACCCACAATTATTTTCAGCCCATACTTGCTAATGTCATAGATGACATCATTTTTGATGATGTCTTTATGGTGTCATTATGATGTTAATTGAGCTGAAAATTAATCTTGCAATTGTAATCATCCTCATCTTCGGACTCGAATTTATCTGATGCTTGTGATTGGTTGCTGGGATGTTCAGCTTTGATTTGTTGTAGGATTTTCTCCATTTGCTAGATGAAGTCACCTCTACTAGTTGAGCTAGCTAGTTGTGCTGCTGCAATTGACTTTTGTTGTAAAAACTGAACTTGAGCGGAATCTGTCGGGATTAGATGTCCTGGGTTTCGTAGGAACCATTTTTCCACTTATGGGACACAAGCTTCTTTTGAGTCCAAATTTTTTCCACCATTTGTAATTGCCTTGGATGGACAACCATGGCAGTCCCTTGTGTTTGTTTGGCTTGTGGAATGCAAACTTGTGTGAAAATATCCACGGAACATGAAACCTGTGAGAAAATTGTAAGAGCAAAGGAATGTGATGTTGATTGGAGAATTTCTGACCGAAGTAATTGTATGCTTCTATTACTGGTGATTGAATGATATAAACTTTGTGACCATAGATAGGCCACCATTGATGCAAAAACCATTGAGGAAATTCAGAGGCAAGTTGCTTTCCCTAAAGAAAAATCCATGAATGTTTGCCAATATTATTTTGGATAGTGAAGGCATTCATCCATGCATTTTGATAGTCGAAATAATTGTAGTGTTGGAGTTCAAATGGTTGAGAAAGTCTTTTGTACTTGGCTGGGTGCATGCCCCACTCTTTGGGTGAGATTATTTTATTAATCCACACCGTAGTATGCATAACATATGTTTGTGTAGGCTTATCCTTATGAGGTTTATACAGGCAAGATCGGGTATCTGCGAGTATGAACTCATAAATTTTTTGTGTATAAATTGGAGTTTTTTGGATGAAGTTTGTTGTAGGGCTAAGTATTTTCTACCTCCTGGGGGATTGCATGCAAAAATTCTGGTTCAATTTGCATTACTGGGTAGACACAATCATTTTTGAAGTAAGTTGGATCATCAGAGGAGGATTCTCCGCTTGAAGAAATTGATTTGTTTGGTATTGGGCATACCGTGCTTGTGCTCGTGTTTTGTGATGAGTTAAATGAAAAATTGATGGGGTTTGCTGCCTCCACCGGTGCTTTAGTGGGGCTAATAGCAGCCACAGGGCGGGAAGAGGATATTGAAGCGTGGCTTTCTGCTGCCGCTTGAGAGCACATTTTTAAAAAAAAAAGATATTGATTAATCAAATCTCTTCTGCTGGTACTGGACATAACTATGGGTTCCTTAAAACCCATGAGTTGGCGTCAGTTTTTGAAATCTTCATCTGTCCATAAGGTAGACATTGTTTGGGCTAGCTAATTTTGTTCTTCTTCCTCAACTAGGTCTGCCCATTTTTTCGGACTGGAAATTGGGATTGGACTTGCATTTTCCAAGCAAAAAGATTGTGGAATTCCTTTCATGGAATAATTTGCTGGAGTTTGATATCTTGGCCGGCTTGATCCAGCTGTACTGGTTGAGGGTTGCTTGGTAGCAACTGAATTTGTCTGTTGTTGAGAAACTAATAGTAATGAGTTTTTTGTTGGCTGGTGTCCGGCTGTTGTTTCAATCTCATCTTGCGTACTCATTTCCAATAGTTCTATTTTGGTTTTCCTACCCATAATCACCTACCCTGCAAGAATTCTCGAGTAATAAAGTCTGGAATAGAGTTTGAGCTCCCTTTGATATATTCTATATCAAAATAAAAAATAGATAAAATAGCTTGCCATCTAGCAAATATGTGCTTCTAAGCAAGGTTTTGAGCATCTTTTTGTAAAATGAATTTTGCAGCTTTGCAATCAATGAGTAGTAAAAATTTCTGATTTAGTAAATCTGATTGGAATTTCGAAATGCATAAAACAATTGCCAAAATTTCTTTTTTTATAGTAGAATAATTTTGTTGGGCCTTATTCCATTGCTTGGATGCAAATGCAATGATATGCTCCTTTTCATTTTTTCTTTATTTTAAGATACCACCATAATCAATGTTTGATGCATCTGTTTCTACTATTTTGAATGCAGAGGAATCAAGAAGGGACAGGCAAGGAAGATCCTTGGCTTTCAGTTTTATCTCTTTAACGACATTGGTGTGGATATTTGTCCACGACGGAAGACGTTTCTTTAGCCTATCATGAAGAGATTTCAGTTAATTGCTAAGACCTGGAATAAAGTCTGCTATGTAATTGACACACCCCAAGAATCTTTGGAGCTGGGTTTTGTCAAGAATTTGATCAGGAAATTTATCAGCAAATTGGATGGATCGTTGGATGGGTATAATAGGCCCTTGTTGGATATTATGCCCAAGGAACCGTATATTAATTTGGAAAACACTATATTTAGTTTTGGATAAAACTAAGCCATTATCTTTGATGAAATTGAAGAAAGCTCTCAGATGCTTGAAGTGTTAGTCAATGCTAGTAGAAAATACTAGAACATCATCAATGTAGACTATAATAAATTTTGAAAACGGATTAAAAATATCATTCATTATTTTTTGAAATTCTGAGGGAGCATTTTTCAATCCAAAAGGCATAACTTTCCATTCATATTGTCCAAAAGGTACCGTAAAAGCAGTTTTATAACGATCTCTCGGATCAATTTGAATTTGCCAAAAACAAAACTTAAGGTCAAATTTTGAGAAAATTGTGGCAGCATAAAGCTGATGGAGAAGATATTTTTTGTTTGGAATAGGGTACCTAATCCAACGAAGAGCAGTGTTTAAAGGCTTATAATTTATAAGTAATCGAGGGACTCCCCGTTCAATTTCAGAGCTTTTGTTGACATAGAATGCGGCACAACTCCAGGGGGATTTGCTTGGAGAGATGATTTGTTTCTTGAGAAGGTCATTAATCTCTTCTTGGAAGTGGATCGTGAGCTCGTGATTCTTTTGAATAGGGCGAACTTTGTGGGGGATTGTTTTCTCATCAAAGCTAGGTTCATTAGGAAGCCTAACTATGTGTTTCTTACGATCCCAAAAAGTTGTTGGTAAATTCGCACAAAGTTCTTTCTGTATTTTGACATCTAAGGTTTTGATTTTGGATTGGAGTGAAGGTTCTCGTAGTTGTTGTTGCAACCTTTGGAAAGCGACTTCCTCTTTGAGAAAGTTGATTTGGGCCTCTTTATGCTTTAAGGTGGAAAGGACCTTTTTGATATGAGGTTTATCAAAAGGAAGGGGGGAAATGTTGATAGTTTCAACTTCTATGCCTTGGTTAGTTACCCTGAAAGGTATGAGTTTTCTATAAAAGGAGTGCCAAGTATTACAGGATTGGTAATATCTTTTACTAGCACAAATGAAGTTGAACTTGATAGAATAGAATCCTCTATAGAGGTTCGAACTTCGACATCAGAAAGCTTGTAACTAATGCCTAGTTTATTGCCATTTGTAGCTCTAAGGGCTTCTTTGGTTTTTTCAAAGAACTTGGTAGGAATGAGTCCTTCTTGGACACAATTGAGGTCAGCACCTGTATCGAATAGGGCAACGATATCTAGGATGAAAGATTTGTTTACTATAAGGGTTACCCTAGTATGCCCTCTATGAATAGAGATTAGTGAGAGGAAGTTAATGAAATCACCTTGTTCCTCATCATGATTTGTTTGTTCACTCTCTTTGGGAACACTAGGCACGAACGAGAATTCCGACAAGGCGGTCTAATTCTTGCCTAGCCTTCATTTCTCTAATTTCTTCTTTAAGGAAAGCTATTTTAGATTGGAGATCTTGGATAGTTATATCCTTAGACTTTTTAGAGGAAAATCGGTTTAGGATATCCATAATATTGTAGGTGTTTGTCACTTGGGGATGAGAAAATATATGAGAGCAATAGATGGAAGGTTTATCAAAGGCCCTTTTGAATTGCTCTAGATAGTGTTTTTTCTTATCAGAATCATGCAAATTATTAATAATCTCAAGCAGGAGATCATGTTCTTTTGTGAGAACATTGACCTCAGGTTGGCTAATGTGTCTCTGGTCGGATTCAGAGGTTTCTAAGTCGTCATTCTCAATTTGATTGAAATTATTTTCAAATTCATATTCTGCATAATCAGAACTTTCACTTTCTTCCGGTAAGAGGTTTTGGATTTGGTTAAGGACAAACTCATCAAGGTTAAGGTTCCTAACCTTCTTAGAGAGTTTGCAATATTTGGCAATATGGCCAGGTTTATTACACTTGTAGCAGTTACCATTATTGGGCGTTGGAGGGCCAGTCTTTTTGGTTAATTGATGATGTTTTGGAGTAGAAGGCTTAGATTTTTGAAATTTTGAGGAAGGCTTGGAAGTAGAATCCTCTTTTTTAGAGGTTGATTTTCTAACAGTTTTCTTTCTACAAGGTGGACGGCCAAACTGTTCACAGAAACTTCCCAAATATCGACGGGTTTGATCCCTATCTTTTGCTATTTGTCTTAAAAAATTTTCTTGGCGACAAATCTTAAGAGTAACTTGTTGGATCACGCTAGTGAGCTAGCCATACGTAATATTTTCATAAGGTATAACATTACTAGGGTGCAAGTTTTTGAGTTCTTTTTTGACTAGGTCCCTAAGAGACTTAGGCAATCCATCTATAAATTTTTCCTTCTAGTACGGGAGGTTACCATCTGGTTTTTCATAGATTATTGTGAGGAATGAATCCTTATATTCTCTAAAATTGGAAAGTGTCTTAAACTTAAGATTGTTAAGTATTTTAGTGGACCTTTCTCTAAAAATACCAGGTCTTCCTATGAAGGTTTTAATTATGGTATAGATCAAAGTATTAGTTGAATCAGGAATGGTATGGCCATCCTTGAGAATTGGATTTCCTTAGGGGTCAAGTTGGATGCTTTGTAAGATATTTTGTTTATCTTCATCACTAAGGTGTGTATCCCACCAACCTTTAAGCTGACCAGTAAAGCCTGCTACGAGGACATGGGTAGTGAGTTGGTCTGAACAATTATGGG
>JAGDQO010002125.1:0-11273 GCA_018342035.1 Solanum appendiculatum
CCAATGGCTGAAATCATCATGGGTATACTCTCTTTTCCCTTTTTGATGCTTGGCTAAAACCCCAAATCTAGGAGTGTGATTATGGGGTTAGGTGTTGATTTATTGTAGTAGATTTTGTGTCTTGCTTTGCTGTAGATTCATGAATTTAAGCTAATTAGAATGGAGTTAATTTACGCATTAAGGTTGCATACTTAATCCTAGCTTAGATCTTCGATTGATGCTCAAAAGAGATTAATTGCTTTGTTGTAGATTCATGGATTTGAGCTAATTAACCTAGATCTTCGATTAATACCTACAATTCAGATTTGTTTACTATAGTTTGCTTGAAAGAGAAATTGTGGTTCAATTTTAGTTGTCAAATCTGCTCGAAAGAGAGATTCTAGTAAGGTATTGGGTTGATTTGTGATGCACATAGATGAGACTGAAAGGAGATTCTATGATTTAATGCTATGAGATCGAAAGAAGATTAGTGTTATTTAAGATTACCCAGCCTATCCATGAATTTTTAGCAATAATGAGCAAGCACAATTACCCCTACTTGACATCAATACCAATCCCTACCCCCTAGATCGTCTTTTACTTGTTTAAAATCCATATTTTAGCTTAATTATGTTACTTGATACCAAAACTCTTTTCATAAATTTGGTGAAATCATCCACTCATCTCGTTTTAATCGCTACAAATGAATTGGTTTACACTCACAATTTTCTAATTGAATTCCTTGCATTATATCACTCTATGTTGGATTCGACCCCGACTCTTTTTGGGTATTTTTATTACTAACGACCACTTATTCTCTTACTTGTTTTGAGGGTAGCTTGAGCCTTTTAAAAAATGGCGCCGTTGTCGGGGAGTGATGGCTAAGAATTCAATTTGTAAAGTTAGTTTGTAAGCTTATTTAGTTGTAGTAGATTGCTGTTTGATGTTGTTGTTTTGTCTTAATTGTAGGTGGAATTATGAGTGATAATGGAAGTGATGGCGCTAGTCACTTTGAGCAAAATGATAATATGGGAGACATGAACGATATGCATGTGAACATTATTCAAAGCACGGGAGTAATCCAACTGCCTCCTACCACCGGGAGAGTAGTGTTCCATGTGACCAGAACCATGCTTCAATTATTTCATATGCGGGGAATGTTCGGAACCTTGCTCATGAAGACCCCCATAAACACCTTTAGAAATTTTGTGGATGTATGTGGGCCATTTACCTTTAAGAACATTCCATAAGAATTAATTCGGCTGAGACTATTTCCATTCTCCCTAACGGGGGAATCTACTTGATGTTAGCTGAACCACTTAATGATTTTATCACTTCGTGGGAAGAGATTACTGATGCGTTCCTTGAGAGATTTTTCCCTCCCTTGAAGATGATAGCTTAGGGACATCATCCAGAAATTTAAGAGAGTGATAGGTGAACCTCTTCATGAGACCTTGCTGAGGTTTCAAAAGTTGTTATTGCAATGTCCAACACATGGTGTTCCAGACAAGTTGTTGCTCCAATACTTCTATTACAGCTTGGATTCTATCAAAAAAGGGCTAGCCAACCAACTTGTTCAAGGTGGGTTGATGAGGCAACCGTATGTGGTAGCAACATTGTTGCTTGATGACAAGAGAAAAATCAACCTAGCATGGCATACTAGAGAGGATCAAGTATATTCTCTACACTTGAGTATAAGCACAGAACAAATGGAGAATGATCATGAGCATGATTAGAATATGTGTAATATGATGACCCAACTTGACTTGCTATCTAAATATGTCATGGCATGTGTACTTAAGTCAGTAAATGCAATTGGTACAAGTAGTGGGCAATGCCTAGATGATGCCAAGTTTGAGGCATTATACAATGCAGAAGTGCAATACTTGAGGAATCAAATGAGGGGTTCTTATCTGAACTATCCTAGACTGGTTGGGAATAAAGGTTGAAGCAAGGAAAGAGATGATGACTGGAGAGATTGGAGAGATCGAGGTGGCAATTAAAGAGACCATTATTTTGAAAAAGATAAATGCATTCCCCTCATGACCGTCCCAAACCAAAAGAGCAAGCTGGACCGGAGGTAAACCAAACGGATGATATGTTAACAAGGATTTTCAACAAGGTTGAAGGGTTTGATTGATGAGTCGGTAGTTTTGACTCATTTTTAGCTTCGTTCGTGTCATTTTAGTGTCCTTAATGCAACTTTATGCACCTATAACTAATGTTAGAATGTTTGTGTGCAGCTAAGGGGAAAGAATGAGATAGAGCCAATATATTGAAAAAAGGAAGGCAAAAAGTGCAAAAATTGATGGATTAAAAGGCTGAGGCTCGCCAAAGTCCACTCGGCGACGCGCCGAGTGGGCAACGTATCGCCTAAAGTGCCAAGAGTGAAGTAAAAGTAGAAGACAAAACGACGAGCTGGTGAACCAGATGGCGAATCACCGAATTGATCGGTGAGCCCAATTTATTTCTTCTAAAGTCCCAAGGTGAGAACAACATCAAAATGATGGATTGAAAGGGCGAGAAGCTGAGATTTGGTGCATCACCGAATGCAAGGGCGAGACACACTTACGTCGCCGATCAGTCCCCAAATTCAAAATCATGAGGAATTTTTGGGAAGTATGAATAGGATATTTCAAAAGGAGACAGGTGTGGAAGAAAGAGTGTAGAACAAGAGAATATAATTGCATCCAAAAACACTTAGTTTTCTTAAGGATTGAACTTGTGAATTCTTTCTTTGAGACAATTCTTACATTGGGTACATTTTTGGTTGATTAATTCTGCTGTGTAGAGATTCAGAACTCAATGGAGAATGCATTTGGTAATCAATTCTTTACTCTCATTATGATTGGCTAAAACTCCAATGCTTTAGGGGTGTGATTATGTGTTCAAACATCTAATTAGCTTATGGGTCTTATCAATTGCTGAAATTACTTGTTGATTTTAGTGTGGGTTCAGTCGTTAATCCGTGTTTTACTCTCATGAATTAAAGTTGCAAATTTAATTCTAGCTTATACCTCTTTGTATGCTTGATAAGGGTACATTTGAGTGGGATTAGCTTTTGATAATTGTATGGGTTCTTATCTATACTACTCAGCTTGTAAAAGTGGGTTTAATTAAGGTATAAGGTTGTGCTTGATTGTTTAGCCTGTTGGGGTTTGATAAAACCCAATTGAAAGCATGATAGCTGGTTGCGAAACAGCTATCATAGCAATAATCTTGCCTACCCATTATAGATCAGCATTATTAAGCAATTGATGATGACCCATTTAGTGAAATTGGTGGTTGAACACTCACACATCCCTAAAGCCTTTTCTCTTATTGATTAAATTCATTTTCAAATTGCAATTTGTTGGAATAGTTAATTGAAACTCTCTTAGGTTGATATTTGAAAATTCACAAATTTATATTATTTCTCGTTTTAATTGTTTTGCACCTACAAAAAGCTAAATCACCTTCATACTTCATATTTGAATTCTGAACTTGGCCTATTCCTCGTGGGATCGACCCCAACTCCTTGTTGGGTTTATATTACTAACGACCGCGTACATCTTGAATCGTGATAGGTGTATTTGAGCGTTATCAAAAATTACGCCGCTGCGGGGGAATACCGTTTAGAATTCTTATACCGACGTGTTTTTATGAATTAGCTTGATTGTAGTTGAATTTGCTTATTAGTTCTCTCATTGTTTATTTTCAACAGGTGGCAACATGACTGGCGATGATAGTGTTGTTGGTCAAAATGATAATATACACAATGTGAATGATGACATTGGGAATATGAACGATTTCAATGTGGCTCAAGTGGGAAGTGCAGGGGCCATCCGCTTACTCCCTATCGTGGGTAATGCCATCTTTCATGTGACCAGAAATATGCTCTAGCTATTGCAACTTAAAGGGTCATTTGGGGGACTTGCTCACGAGGACCCGCATGAATATCTTCAAAATTTGTTGGATGTTTGTAGCCCGTTCATCTTCAAGAACATGTCTCAAGAGTCAATTAGACTCCAGTTGTTCCCTTTCTCTCTAAATGGGGAGGTAACGAAGTGGTTGGCTGAACTACCAAGGGACTCAATTACTTCTTGGGCTGAGATAACGGAAGCATTCCTTGAACAATTCTTTCCTCCTTCAAGGATAGTGAAGTTGAGGGATGGTATTCAGAACTTTAAGAGACTTGAGGGTGAACCAATCCATGAGACATGGCTGAGATTCCAAAAGCTTCTTCTTCAATGTCCTACTCATGGGTTGCCTGAAAATGTGCTGTTGCAATATTTCTGCCGTAGCCTTGATTCAGTGAATAAGTCTATTGCTGATCGTTTAATTCAAGGTGGAATTATGAGGCAACCATTTCCTATCGCAGCAGCCTTGCTTGATGACATGAAAAAAATTAATCGAGCTTGGCACACAAGAGAAGATCAAGTATCACCTCTTGTAGTTGGAATGACAAAAGAGCAAATTGAGAAAGACCAAGAACGTGATGTGAATATGGCCAAGATGATGACTCAGATGGATTTGCTTGCGAAGCATGTCATGGGTGTGAAACCAAAAGCGGTAAACGCTGTTGTTATGAGCCCAGATGATGCGGCATTTGAGAACATGTACAATGAGGAAGTCCAGTTTGTATCGAACCAAATGGTGGGTTCTCGTCCGAGCTATCAAAAGCCGGGTGGGAATCAAGGTTGGAACAAAGATCAAGGTAGTGGTCGGAGAGATAGCCATGAGTGGCGTGATTGAGATGCAAATTGGAGGGATGGTGAGAGAGATCGATATGTGCTTCCGCATGTTCGTACTAAAGCTAATGAATCAAAGGCTAATCCGGAGAATTACAAAACGGAAAATATGCTTCTTCGTATTTTGCACAAGGTTGAGGGGTCAGACAAAGTACTCAAGGAGATGAGGGTTGACTTCTCTTCTTTGAGTCAAACAGTCACTTCTCATTCCGCCTCAATCAAGCCTCTTGAATCTCAAATGGTTCAGATCTCTACTCAAATGAACCAAAGATCAATTGGTGGTCTTCCTAGTGACACTTTAGCCAATCCAAAGAACGAGAATGCTCAATGCATGGCAATTGTTACTCGAAGTGGAAAAGTTTTGGGTACCGGTGTGAATGGGAATAATGAGTACAGTCCGGAAGAAGAAGTGAGCAAAGACATTGCAAATGAAGAGGTGGGTGATCCAAGTGATGATGAGCGGGGAAAAACCACTTCGTCTAAGGTCGATGCGTTGTCTAAACTAGCTCCTCTTAAACAATTACCCAAAATTAAACATCCATTTCCACAAAGGCTGAAGAAAAGTGACGACAATGCAGAGTTCCAAAAGTTCCTTTCGATTTTCAAGTCTCTATCAATCAATCTTCCTTTGGTGGATGCATTACTAGAAATGCCGGGTTATGCCAAGTTCATGAAAGAGATGGTCACGAAGAAGAGAAGTATGGATTTTGAAACGGTGGAAGTGTCCCATAGTTGCAGCGCTATAATGTCAAATGTGGTTGCAAAGAAAGATGATCCGGGGGCATTTACATTACCATGCACTATTGGGGTGTTCAAATTTTCAAAAGCATTATGTGATTTGGGAGCTAGCATTAATTTGATGCCTTACACTATCTTCAAACAACTTGGGTTGGGTGAAACCAAGTCTACCACAATGAGGCTTCTCATGGCGGATAGATCTATTAAGCGACCCATTGGTGTTCTTTATGATATTCTTGTACGGGTTGACAAATTCATTTTTCCGGTGGATTTTGTGGTTCTTGATTGCGAGATAGATGCCGAGATTCCTATTATCCAAGGTAGACCATTCTTGGCTACCGGGAGAGCACTTGTAGATGTGGAGAGTGGGGACTTGAAATTCAGAGTAAATGAGGAGGAAGTTACTTTCAATTTGTGTAAATCCATGAAGCAACCAAACGATATCCATATGGTGTCAGTTATTGATGTCATCGATGAGGCGGTAGCTAGTGTTAGTGAGGTTACTTGTATGGGTGATGCATTGGCTGCTGTGATATTGAATTATGATGGGGTGGACATCCAAGATTATGATGAGGTAGTAGCTGCTCTATCGGGAATAGGATCTCACTCTAAAACTCCTTTGAAGCTGGAGCTTGAATTGAAAAATAGAGAAGATCCTCCCGCAAAACCATCCATTGAAACACCTCCGGAACTTGAGCTAAAAGCTCTTTCATCCCATCTTCGTTATGTATTCTTGGGAGCTGAAAATACTTTGCCGGTGATCATTG
This sequence comes from Solanum appendiculatum, assembly GCA_018342035.1. NCBI lineage: Eukaryota > Viridiplantae > Streptophyta > Magnoliopsida > Solanales > Solanaceae > Solanum > Solanum appendiculatum. The sequence continues at coordinate 6,215 of JAGDQO010002125.1, forward strand.
CAGCTGACTTACTTGAAGAGCAAGTGTATCAAAGCTATTGGGTGGACAATTGCTGACATAGTGGGAATTCCTCCTGGGATTTGCATGCATAAAATTCAGTTGGAGGTAGATTGCAAGCCAAGTGTAGAGCACCAAAGGAGGTTGAACCCTCCAATGCAAGAAGTGGTTAAAAAGGAGATCATTAAGTGGCTAGATGTGGGTGTGATTTATCCTATTGCGGATAGCAAATGGGTAAGCCCAGTTCAATGTGTTCCAAAGAAAGGGGGTATGACCATTGTGCCAAATGAAAAAGGTGAGCTTGTACCTATGCGACCAGTCACAAGTTGGAGAGTATGCATGGATTATAGGAAGTTGAATTCGGCAACTGAGAAGGACCATTTCCCCATGCCTTTCATAGACCAAATGCTTGATAGGTTGGCGGGGCGTGGATGGTATTGCTTCCTTGATGGGTATTCCGGGTACAATCAGACCTCTATAACCCCGGAGGACTAAGATAAAATGACTTTCACTTGCCCCTATGGAACATTTGCATTCAAACGCATGCCTTTTGGGCTATGTAATGCACCGACCACATTTCAAAGGTGTATGCTATCAATTTTTGCTGATATGGTTGAAGGCTCTATGGAGGTGTTCATGGACGATTTTTCCATAGTTGGTGACTCTTTTGAAGAATGCCTTGAACACTTGGGGCTAGCTTTGCAAAGGTGTGTCGAAACTAACCTTGTCCTCAATTGGGAGAAGTGTCATTTTATGGTGAAAGAGGGGATTGTTTTGGGACACCACATTTCAGGTAAAGGGATGCAAGTAAATCAAGTAAAAATTGAAGTGATTGTCAAGCTACCTCCTCCTATCTCAGTCAAAGGTGTCCGAAGTTTCTTAGGACACACGGGTTTTTACAGGCGTTTTATTAAGGATTTCTCAAAGATTGCTCATCCTTTATGTAAACTTTTTGAGAATTCAAGTGTGTTCTTGTTTGATGAAGCTTGTATGGTTGCTTTTGAGTGCCTTAAAGAGAAGCTTGTGTCAGCTCTAGTTATTGTTGCTCCCAATTGGGGTAGCCCATTCTAATTAATGTGTGATGCTAGTGGTATTGCTTTGGATGTTGTTCTTGGACAAATTGTTCCCCCAAATATATTATGCTAGCAAGACATTAAATGTGGCTTAACGGAATTATACCGTGACCGAACAAGAATTGTTGGCTATAGTGTATGGTTTCGAGAAATTTTGAGCTTACTTATTGGGAACTAAAGTAGTGGCGTACACGGACCATGCAGCTATCCGCTATTTGATGGCCAAGAAGGATGCTAAACCAAGGCTGATTCGGTGGATATTGCTCCTACAAGAATTTGACTTTGAAGTCAAATATAGAAAGGGGTGTGAAAACCAAGTGGCAGATCATTTATCTAGGCTTGAAACGAATGTTGTGGTGTTCGGAGACAAGGAGATTGATGATGCTTTTCCAGATGAGATGGTCATGCTGATCTCCCATGGTTCTTTTCCTTGGTACGCTGACTTTGCTAATTATGTTGTGTGTGGAATCATACCTGAGGGGCTCTCATTTTATCAGCGAAAAAGATTCCTCTTCGATTCTAAAAAATATTTTTGGGATGAGCCCTAATTATTCAGAGAATGTGCGGATCATATCATTAGAAGGTGTGTGCCGGAAGTCAAAACTGATGCCATACTTAACGCAGGCCATGCCTCGCCGGTTGGTGGTCATTATAGTAGAGTGCGAACTGCTGCAAAGGTATTGCAAAGTGGTTATTATTGGCCAACATTGTACCAAGATGCTAACTACCTACTCCGAAAGTGTGTCTCATGCCAAAAGCAAGGAGGAGTGTCACGCCGACATGAGCTTCCCCTTACCCCAATACTTGAAGTTGAATTATTTGATGTATGGGGGATTGATTTTATGGGTCCTTTTGTGAGTTCCTATGGGAACAAATACATTTTGGTGGCCGTTGATTATGTGTCAAAGTGGGTTAAAGCTATAGCCTTACCTAACAACGAAGGGAGAAATGTAATTGCATTCCTTAAGCGGTATATCTTTACAAGGTTTGGCACACCGCGGACGATAATTAGTGATGGGGGCTCACACTTTTGCAATCGATTGTTTTTGTCGCTGTTGAGCAAGTATGGAGTCAAGCATAAGGTTGCCAAACCTTATCACCCGCAAACCAGCGGACAAGTTGAAGTATCCAATTGGGAAATCAAAGAGATTTTAGCCAAGACCGTGAATGCAAACCATTTAGATTGGTCACGAAAGTTGGAAGATGCTTTGTGGGCCTACCGAACTACTTTCAAAACACCAATTGGTATGTCACCAAATCAGTTAGTCTTTGGCAAATCATGCCATCATCCGGTGGAGCTTGAGCATAAGGCACTATGGGCTTTGAAGACCATAAATTTGAATTGGGATGCTGCCTCTAAGAACAAGGTTGACCAGCTGCATGCATTGGAAGAATTTCGGTTTCGTGCTTTTGAAAGTGCTGCCCTCTATAAAGAGAAAGTGAAGAAATGGCATAATTCCAAAATACTTTGTAGGGAATTTCAAGTTGGTGATCATGTATTGCTCTACAATTCGAGGTTGCGATTATTCTCGAGGAAGCTCAAGTCCAAATGGTCACGACCCTTTAAGGTTAATCGTGTGCTTGAAAATGGAGCTTTTGAGGTTCAACGTGAGAATGGTTTGATCTTTAAGGTTAATGGGCAAAGGCTGAAACTCTATTTCGGAGAGGGTCCCGTTGTGCGAAAGATTGATGTGGTGTACTTGGATGATGCTTGAATGCATGTCCACGTCGTGCCACGACGTTAAATAAGGCGCTTCTTGGGAGGCAACCCAAGTTCTATTTTTAGTATATGAATAACGTGTGTTGAATATGTAGGTTGAAATGTGCTTGGTTAAAAAGTTTTGCAATTAGGCGAGGGGATGCACCATTCGGCCCATCGCCCATCTGCCTTGGGATCGCCGAAGTTCCTCAGACAATGGAGGCTGAAGTTACAAAAAACCCTAGAAAATTAGGCGAGCATCTGTGATATTCGGTTCATCGTCAAATTGATCGGCGAGCCCGATTTATCTCACCTTCTGGACTCAATTGTTGGTGAGACGTTTTGCAATTTTTGGCGATGTAAGGGAAAATTTGTTGCGTCGTCGAGTGAAATGGCGACGTTATTCTCCTCGCCCCTTGGGGCGTGACTAAAGAGTTTTTAAACCTTTCAACTTCAAACTTTCATAACTTTTGAAATTTCCCTCTCGTACCCACATTCACACACAATTTTGCTTTTATTTTTCATAATTTTGTTGATTGATTGGTCGTGAAGTGCTAGAAGAACGCCCCAACCCTAGTTTCATCGTGTGATAGCAGTTGTTGTCGACTTCGAGGTTAGTTCACGATATCAAATTTCAATTTTTCAACTCCCGTGTATTGTGAATCCTAATTGTGTTTGATTGGGTGACTGATGCCCTTGGTGATTGTTTCTCTTAGTGCATTTGATTGTTTTAATACCTTTCTTTGTTTGATTATTACAAATATGAGGTGTTTAATTCAACCGGGAGTTGGGGGTTTCGATTTTAATTGCTTGGGTTGTTGGTTTGTAATTTGGTGAAGTCTGAGTAACCCTCGAGTGCAATCAAATGTCTTATTTTGCCCAATGATGGATGGGGTGACATCTTTCTTAAGGGCAAATTGTCATTTTTTTGTTTTCGGTTCGTAACAGGGGAAGTCTAAGTACTTCGAGGTGTAATTGAGTATGGGTGTAGGCTATTTGTTGTTCTTTGAGTGTGAATTGTTGTTTATTGGGCTACGTGTTGAAAATTGGAAATTTTTTGAAATTGAGTTGCCCTTGATTGATTAGGTGATCTAAGTCGGGCTGCCGTTCCAATTGGCGACTTGCCCTTTAACGAGTCTATCGCCTTTTTTGTGGTTGATTTGAGGTCCTGAAGTTTGTAATTTTTGGCGATGCTGCCCGGTGCTCGCCGAGTGCATTCGGTGATTCGCCGATTGTTTTATCTTATCGCCTTTTCTGCTTGACTGGTTGAATGCTTGGTCTGTTATTTTAGGTGACAAGCGTAATGTCATTTGGTGACTCGCCGAGTGACTTGGCGATAGATTTTGAAATTTTTGTATACCTCATTTTGATCGATTTTCTTTGTTTGGCTTGTTTTGTTTGCAGATATGCCTCGTAAAAAAACCCACGCCGCCAAACCTTCAATGAAGAGAAGTAAGGGCATAGAGATTGCCTCCGAGGGTGAGCGCCCTCGACAACCAAAACAACCCAAACCCCAAGCCAAAGGAAAGGGAAAACAACAAGTTATGGAGGAGTCTGCTTCTGAAAATGAGGAGCAGTCAATTCAATTCACCTCCACGGGATCGGAACAAGACGATAGTGTAGAATCGGGGGCGGCTATTGCAGAACTTTTGAAGAGGCCCCGTTCTGAGATCCACTCATAGAGGCTACATGACCCATTGGATAGGGTCAACGGGCCTGCTCCCATTCCGGAGCCCTAGTCTACCACAGCTCCTGCATCTGCCACTACTACCTCCACACCTACCCCGGCTCAACTCCCAAGACTAATGAATAAGTTGAAGGCCGTGTGTGGACGTACTATACTCGAGGAAAAGAGATTTTCAACTGACAGAGTAGTAGAAAGATATCCAGATGTCTGGGATACACTTCGATACCACGGTTTCAAGCTCTTTACAAAACCCCGGAGCCCATATGTTCCTACTTGGGTTCAGGAGTTTTATACAGCCTACAATGATGTAGTCCCGAGGGTAGTTGGCCCAGTCTATGAAACCTATGGACTTCGTTCGACTGAGGGGTAAGAAGGTCAAGTGTAGCTAGACGGAAATAAATGAGGTTCTAGACTGCACTCACAGATACATGCACTCCCTAGAAGACAAATTGAAAGGGAGTTTGGAAACGTTGAAGGGGTGGTTGTCACAGTTGATAAGTGATGCCTCCCTCCGTTGTGGAGGGACTTGACCATTGTGGCCCGGTATTGGTTTTGGTTTTTTAGCAGCAACCTCATGCCGTCTCAGAATGAATCTATCCTCCG
>JAGDQO010002126.1:0-22672 GCA_018342035.1 Solanum appendiculatum
GTCATTCGCTCAAGCTGTTAAGCCTGAATTACCTATTCCTACTCCAACTTCTATCCCTAAGGAAGAAAAGTTTGATTTTGTAACAACTCAAATGTTACCCCTACTGGCACTAGACAGAGAGTTCGAAAATCTTGAGATTGGAACTCTTATTAAACCTTGCTACACAGATGGTAATTTTGTTGATACAGATTGTTCTTACAAAACTAGAAAGTTTTACGAAGCCATTTTGGTAGACACAGAATCCATAGAGATTGAACATAACCGGGATGAGCAAAATCCTGATTTTATCAGATACTCTCGATTCACTATCAAGAGGATTTTATCACCATTCGAGTGGTATACTGATCATCTACACACTCCAGTATCTTTGTCCATGCCTCACAGGCCACAAACTTACAATTGGCATGACTACAAAGCAGCCTGGTTTAATTTTATGTATCTTAGGCCAAGACACACTTGGTTTATTAAATATTGCCCAAAAGTAATCAAGTCAATTATTCCCAAATGGTTCTATGAATGGTGGAACATTTTTGGAGGAAATCTGCAGATATTACCACAACAATTTCACATCAGGTTCACTGAGTTCCAGAGTACTTCAGAAATATCTACTCTCCCAGAGTATATTAAATTATGTAAGTTCTTTATTCAAAAAAGAATTTCTTATATTATTTCTTTGAATTTTACCAAGGTAGAAATAGATAAAATACGCTTCTTAGCTAAAGAAGTAATGATCAAAGGGTGGACTCCTAAGCCAACCGGAATCAAGCCCACTATCAACCTAGCAGCAGTCAATCCTGCTAAGCAAAAGGCTTCAAAAGAAGAACTCAAAGCAAAACTCAAAAGAGCTATGGATAATCTTGAAGATTATACTGAAACTCAGATAATGCAGCTAATCAGTGATGCCGCGTCATCCGAGAGCAGTAACGGGGACATGTGTGATCTCAAAGGAATCGCACAGTCATATGTGGACCCCGATTATGAATAGAAACTTGGCTCTTGAGAAAAGTAGAGACCAAAGGTCGGAATTACTTTTCAAAAGGAGACATTTTACTATTCCTAAAAGGAATCCAACAAACTTTACTTTATAAAAGTAAAAGACCCCACTCACCAACCAACACTTTAATTTGTCTATTGTAAAGAAAGAATCCTTCTTCTATAAAAGGAATTCTCTCTTCTCCCTAGAAGGCATCAGCTATTGTACCCAATACTGAAAACCTCTCTCTCTCTCCCTATGTTTTTAATGCTTCCGCCTGTAGCTCTTTCATGTTGATGTTCATATAAATAAAAATCTGTGAGTTTTTATTAATCTCTTTTGTTTTTCGTATAAATCTTGTCGTATTTTACTAATACAACTTCGGAGGATTACCGCCGATCCGTAATTGGTATCATTGAAAGGGTAATTCAATACCCTGATGGTTCTATAGATCTAAAATTCCTTGAGAATTCTTTATCCAGAACTGCTTCTAGAAGAGCGTCTTGTTCATCTTACGGATCGGCGGTAATCCTCCGAAGTTGTATTAGTAAAATACGACAAGATTTATACGAAAAACAAAAGAGATTAATAAAAACTCACAGATTTTTATTTATATGAACATCAACATGAAAGAGCTACAGGCGGAAGCATTAAAAACATAGGGAGAGAGAGAGAGGTTTTCAGTATTGGGTACAATAGCTGATGCCTTCTAGGGAGAAGAGAGAATTCCTTTTATAGAAGAAGGATTCTTTCTTTACAATAGACAAATTAAAGTGTCGGTTGGTGAGTGGGGTCTTTTACTTTTATAAAGTAAAGTTTGTTGGATTCCTTTTAGGAATAGTAAAATGTCTCCTTTTGAAAAGTAATTCCGACCTTTGGTCTCTACTTTTCTCAAGAGCCAAGTTTCTATTCATAATCGGGGTCCACATATGACTGTGCGATTCCTTTGAGATCACACATGTCCCCGTTACTGCTCCCGGATGACGCGGCATCACTGATTAGCTGCATTATCTGAGTTTCAGTATAATCTTCAAGATTATCCATAGCTCTTTTGAGTTTTGCTTTGAGTTCTTCTTTTGAAGCCTTTTGCTTAGCAGGATTGACTGCTGCTAGGTTAAAAGTGGGCTTGATTCCGGTTGGCTTAGGAGTCCATCCTTTAATCATTACTTCTTTAGCTAAGAAGCGTATTTTGTCTATTTCTACCTTGGTGAAATTCCAAGAAATAATATAAGAAATTCTTTTCTGTACAAAGAATTTACATAATTTGATATACTCTGGGAGAGTAGATATATCTGTAGTACTTTGGAACTCAGTGAACCTGATGTGAAATTGTTGTGGTAATATCTGCAGATTTCCTCCAAAAATGTTCCACCATTCGTAGAACCATTTAGGAATAATCGACTTAATTATTTTTGGACAGTATTTAACAAACCAAGTGTGTCTTGGCCTAAGATACATAAAATTGAACCAAGCTGCTTTGTAGTCATGCCAATTATAAATTTGTGGCTTGTGCGGCATGGACAAAGATACTGGAGTGTGTAAATGATCAGTATACCATTCATATGGTGATAAAATCCTCTTGATAGTGAATCGAGAATATCTTATAAAGTCAGGATTATGTTCATCCCTGTTATGTTCAATCTCAATGGATTCTGTGTCTACCAAAATAGCTTCGTAAAACTTTCTGGTCTTGTAAGAACAATCTGTATCAACAAAGTTGCCATTTGTGTAGCAAGGTTTAATAAGAGTTCCAACCTCAAGGTTTTCATACTCTCTGTCTAGAGCCAATAGAGGTAACATTTGAGTTGTTACAAAGTCAAATTTTTCTTCCTTTGGGATAGTAGTTGGAGTAGGTAATTCAGGTTTAACAGCTTGAGCAAACGACTCGGGGGTCTTCATTGTATAATTGTCTTTAGTTTGGACATTAGAACTTGATGCTCCAGGAGTCAAAGGTCTATTTGGCCTTAATTGTATTAATTTGGTAGGATTGGGAGGTGGAGCGGGCAATTTTGGATAGTCCGCAAGCATAGTAAATCTATTATCAAATACCGGGCTTTGTGGGGTTTTTGCCGGTGTTAAAGGAGGTAAGACGAATGGTTTCGCCATAGGTTTTCCTTCTTTCGAAGGAGTATTAGGCTTGAAAGGCCTCATTTTTTCCCTGTAAAAATTCTCTTGTTAGAAAATCAGGTAAAGAGTTATTTTCTCCTTTTATAAAATCAATTTGAAAATCAAAGCTAGATAGTAGAGCTTGCCATCTAGCAAATATTTGTTTTGACACTAAATTTTTAACATCCTTTTGTAAAATTTCTTTAGTTGATTTACAATCAACTCTTAATAAAAATTCTTTGTTTATTAAGTCATCTTGAAATTTTGTGATACATAGCACTATAGACAAGATTTCTTTTTTAACAGTAGAATAATTCTTTTGAGCAGAATTCCAGATTCCTGAAGTAAAACGAACTAATTGTTCGGGCGATTCTAAAGAACTTCTTTGTTTCAGGATACCTCCATATCCTAAGTCAGAAGCATCAGTTTCAACAATCATAAAATCTTTAGGATTAGGAATTCCTAAACAAGGGAGACTCTGGACCAATTTCTTAATAGTTATGACTGCCTGAGTTTGGTCATTTCCCCAAGGGGCAGGATTTTTCTTGAGCCTTTTATATAAAGGTTCACAGGTTTGTCTGATCTTAGGAATAAAATCAGCAACATAATTCAAACTTCCTAAAAACCTTTGTAATTGGGTTTTATCAATAATTTCATCAGGAAATTTAGAAGAGAACTCAATGGCTCTACAGATTGGTTTATAGCTACCTTGATAAAGGTCATGACCAAGAAACCTTATAGAGGTCTAGAAGAGCTTAATCTTTTTGGCACTAACTACTAAACCATTGTTCTTAACAATCTTAAAGAAAGTATTAAGATGCTTAAAATGTGAATCAATATCATCAGAAAAGATAAGCACATCATCAATATAAACAATTGACATGTAATTATAATCATTAAAAATGTTATTCATAATATTTTGGAATTCAGAAGGAGCATTCTTGAGTCCAAAAGGCATAACATTCCATTCATATTGTCCAAATGGGACATTGAAAGCAGTTTTATACTTATCTTTGTTAGCAATTTGAATTTGCCAGAAACCAGATTTCATATCAAACTTACTATAAATATTAGCCTTATAAGTGCGTTTTAATAAATCTCTTTTATTAGGTATGGGATACCTGATCCATTTTAAAACAGCATTCAAAGGTTTATAATTTATAACAAGTCTAGGTGCTCCTCTTTCCTTTTCAGCACTATTATTTACATAGAAAGCAGAGCAACTCCAAGGAGATTTAGAAACATTAATAATTCTATTTTTTAATAAATTATCAATTTCCTTTTTACAATAATCAAGTAACTCATGATTCATTTGAATAGGTCTAGCCTTGGTTGTAATAGTTTGTTCATTAAACCCATCAACGTAAGGTAAATCAACAATATGCTTTTTCCTTTCCCAAAATGCATTTGGAAAATCAGAGCAAATTTCATCTTCAAATTTTTTGTGAAGATTAGATATTTTAGTAACCATCTCCGGGGTTTTTAAAATTTGCTCAATTTTTTTAATTTTAATTTCTTCTTTGAGAAAATTAACATGCTGAGATAAAGAGTTTATTCGGAAAACCGTTTTTTCTCTGATAAAATTACTTTCATCTTGGGAAAGAGTTTTAACAAAAGGAAAATGTAATTCTTTTCCCAGAATGGAAGTAGTAATACCACTTAAATTAGTGATAAAAGGTTTTATCTGAGTGATAAAAGGTATTCCAAGAATAATATCTTCATTAATATCTTCGGTAATAATGAAATCATTCGTTAAATAAATATTATTGTTACAAATATGAGCTTTAGAAAGCTTATAATTAATTTTAAGTAATTCACCAGTAGCAGAATATAATTTTGAAGTACTTTTTTCTAAGTACTTAGTAGGAACAATACCTTTAACAATGCAATTTCTATCTGCACCACTGTCAAGCAAAGCAATTTTGTTAATTACAAAATCTTTATTAACAACAATCTTAATAGGAATATGATGACTCTGAGGTCTAACCGAAGTAATAACGTCTATACCCGGACAAGAGGTAGTCGCGATATTAGAAGTAGGTTCAGCAGAGAGATCCATTTGAAAGGGGGAATAGTCAAGATCATCCTTTTCAGGACATTCTTCTTTTTCTTCATCTAAGTCTTGCTTAGCAATCTCTTTTAAGATTTTATCAGCAATAGCATCAGTTTCAACTTTTCCAAGTCTAAACTTAATGTCTCTGATTTCTTCTTTAAGAGTTTTGACTTCTAGATGAAGATCAGAAATGGTTGGTTCGGCATTTCTTTCGAACCTGTTCATGATCTGTTTCATGCTGAAGGGTTCAACCATAGGACGAGCTTTAGGCTTTTCTTTTTGGTTGAGAATAAGATTCTTGAGTTCAACCAGGTATTTCTTTCTGGCTTCTTCATTATCAATATGTTCGATAATATCGAAGAGAGCTTCTTTAGAGTCGTTGCTAAGGACTCTGATTTGAGGAATACTTTCACAAACACAGAAAGCTTCTGTGCAATCACAATCTCTACCGGACTGGCTGGAATCTGAATCATAATCGACGTTGATATTTTCTTCGTCACTATATTCAGCAGAGTTATTTGAGGAATCGGACAAAGGTTCTTCAAGAATAGAGAAGAGCTTTTCCTTAATGGCTTCGTCTATTTCCAGACTGTTGATTCTCTTCTGTTTGCCAGACCTACAATCCTTTGCCATGTGGCCAGACTTTCCACAAGTCCAACATACATCTTCTTTGGATTTCTTGAATCCTTTTCGTCCCTTTCTTCTTTTGGACGATTTCTTATATTCTCTATCAGAAGTTCTTCTAGACTTACTGCGATGGATTTTCTTGCTATCTTTGTTTTCCTTTCTAATTTTCCTAGAAGGGGGAGTTAAAGTAACAAATCCGAAGTCTTGACAAAAACTTCCTAATTCTCTTCTTGATGAAGATTTTTCCTTTTTAAGTTGATGCTTTAACTTAATATCTGTACAAAGTTCCAAACCAACAGTGTTAATAACACTGATGAGATCACCATAAGTCATCAGATCATAAGGAATTTTTCCATCATTCCTATCTTGGATTTTGGTTCTTACCTTATCGGCAAAGAGAGGAGGGAGACCGCTAACAAACCTTTCTTTCCAAAAATCTAAGTTACAGTCTGGTCTAATCATAACCTTCTGCATAAAGTTATATTTATACCAGGTGAAATCATCTAAGGAAGGACAACTAATATTGTTAAGGATTTGGAGACTCCTATCCTGAAACAATTTTGGTTCTCCTATAAAATGTTTGGCAATGTGGTATAGAAGGGTAGCACAAGCGTCTTCTTTGACCACTTCAGTTGGAACTTCAATAGTTCCTTCCAACTTAACTACTATCTCAGTAGCATGAGCTTCGTAGATAGTTTTCTTAGTTTCTTCAGAAACATAATTATCCCACCAATGTTTAATCATACCAGTGAATCCTGCAACAATCATAGAAGCAGCTTCCTTATCAGATGAATTTCTTATTTTATAAGCTGTGATTGCTATTCCCATTTCGTGGAGCTTGTTGTATATCTGATGTTCTGCAAGACCATCTATGTTCCATTCAGTAATACTACTTCCTTCATGAGAAGAAGTGGAGAGAAAAGCATTTTCCTCATACTGGAGATCAGGGAAGGAAGGTCTTTTATGATAGTTTTTTCGGTTATGAAATCTATCATTGGAGAGTTTTTGGACAAGATCATCTTTCTCTTTTATGGTAGCAACTTTCTTACCACCAAGAACGGATTGACGAAATTCTTCAGAAGTATGGATGGAAGAGGCTTTCTTATTTTTTCCCGATATAGAGAAATTGGCAAGTTTCTCATTGATTTTGTCTAAAATGTTGTCAGATATATCAAAGGTATTTTTGAGTTTGGGATACATTTCCCTGGAAAATTCGTTTATTTTGAAAACAGGATTTGGGTCAATTTTCTGACTTTGTGGGGAAGATATAGGAATAGGTTTTCCAGAGAATGAGCCTTTTTCTTGGGAGTTTTCAATTTGTCTAGAAACTACATGGAGAATTTGATTTGTATAATTATTCTGTTCTATAATCTTGTTGATATCAAGATTGGTAGCAAGGACAGAAGGTTTTTCTTCTGAGAGGATTTTGAAAGGAGAAGCTTTTATAATAGTTCCAGAAATCGGGATATTTATTCCTTCAAGAGGAGGAGTAACATCTTCAATCACTTTGTTAGAAGTAGTATACCATTTGGAAATAATGACTTTAAGGGAATCCTTTTGATTATCAATTTTTCCCGTCATTTCAAACCACTTAAAGAAGTCTATTTCGCAACCAATTCTTTTCATATCAATCATCCAAGAGTTTGCAAAATTCTCTCTTTCTTTGAGAGTATAAGTATCCTTATACCAATCTCTGTTGATTTGGTTATGAGGATGAGTCCAAGATTCTTGCAGAGTCTGAGGATTAGGAATAAAATCCTTTTCAGATTTGATCATCTTTAAATGATCAGGTACAGAATCTTTTTGATTTGGAGGTGGTTCCATTTCACTGGCTGTAGGACTACCAGGGATTTCTTGATAATAAACTTTAGGGACATTTCCCGAAAAATCCACACCAGTAACTTTTCCTTTGTCATTATCTCTACGGATAAGTTTTTCATCTTCATCATCCTCCGGGGTTTTTGAAGAAGAGGGTGGGTGAGGAGCAGTCCTCGAAGGAGCAGATGGCGAATAAGGAGCCATCCTAGCTGGGACAGATGAACAAGACGCTCTTCTAGAAGCAGTTCTGGATAAAGAATTCTCAAGGAATTTTAGATCTATAGAACCATCAGGGTATTGAATTACCCTTTCAATGCGAGATTTCTCTGAGTGAGAGGAAAAAGGTTGAGTGATAGCATCAAAATGCCATTCGTCGTTAGACAGAATGTCATTCCAATTTATCAATCTAGGGACGAATATTGAACTATGCTCATGATTGGCCTCCATGAGCATGGTTACACCTTTTTGGCTCTCAATTCGAGCCTTTGGTGCAAGAGTAGTAGACATAAGCCGATAATATACTCTGTAGATAATTGCTATCTCTCGAGTATTGGCTTTGCTATTGAGATTTTTAGTTTTGACATTGAGTGTCAAAGAGTCCATGACATTAGGATCATTAATGTCTATTGAAAAGTTAGGATAACAATTAAAGTAAACCGGGCCATCGGCTAAATTACTTTGAAGAACACCTAACAGCGAATCATCAAAATTAAGAAATCTGTCATCTCTAAGGAGGACACAAATAGGAATATCTAAGCCTTTCCTGAACAGGGGCTTAACAGCAACTTGCACTAAACCAATATGCAAATAATTGAATTTATTTTTATAACGATTAATATCGTTAGCATTCAACAAACGAATAATTTCAAGAGAATTATTAATAGCAACAGTTGATTCACAAGTTTTAATATTGTGATTAACAAATAAATTAAATTTACCTAAATGATAAATAGCTTTAAAAGGTTCTTCTGGTATATTCCAGTTTTGAAGATCATTTTCAAGTTTAGCAATCTTAGTTGCTTGAGAAGATAGGTTAACACTGTTTAAAATATGCTGGTTGGTTTCCATTTTTAAACGATACTGTCTTAAGGACTTATAGACAAAAATATATTAAAATAGAAACAGATAATTCAAGCATGATCAATCAATAATAATATAAAAATATGCAAAGAGATATTAAAGATCTAGATCTTAGTTTCTAAGGGAGGTTCTCTTGGTTTTACATCTGTTCTTTCTCTAGAGTTATCTTGGCTACGGGATCACCATACAAGGTCTAACGCTCTCCTAGCTTAACGACCTATTCAATTCGGCTAGCCAACGTATGAACCGGGTATTATTCGGTTACCTCACACACTTAGAGAAGAATGAACACCTCACACCAATTATAGAAACAAGATTAAGAACAAAATATCAATTAACATATTAAAATATTAAAATAGATTAATCAAAGCTTAAATAATCAATTCATAAATTAATATAAATTTTGTCATGCCCCAGACAGTATATGTACTTAGCTGCTCATGCTAGGTACGTATACTGCCAACATGGCTCTGATACCAATAACGGATCGGCGGTAATCCTCCGAAGTTGTATTAGTAAAATACGACAAGATTTATACGAAGAACAAAAGAGATTAATAAAAACTCACAGATTTTTATTTATATGAACATCAACATGAAAGAGCTACAGGCGGAAGCATTAAAAACATAGGGAGAGAGAGAGAGGTTTTCAGTATTGGGTACAATAGCTGATGCCTTCTAGGGAGAAGAGAGAATTCCTTTTATAGAAGAAGGATTCTTTCTTTACAATAGACAAATTAAAGTGTTGGTTGGTGAGTGGGGTCTTTTACTTTTATAAAGTAAAGTTTGTTGGATTCCTTTTAGGAATAGTAAAATGTCTCCTTTTGAAAAGTAATTCCGACCTTTGGTCTCTACTTTTCTCAAGAGCCAAGTTTCTATTCATAATCGGGGTCCACATATGACTGTGCGATTCCTTTGAGATCACACATGTCCCCGTTACTGCTCCCGGATGACGCGGCATCACTGATTAGCTGCATTATCTGAGTTTCAGTATAATCTTCAAGATTATCCATAGCTCTTTTGAGTTTTGCTTTGAGTTCTTCTTTTGAAGCCTTTTGCTTAGCAGGATTGACTGCTGCTAGGTTGATAGTGGGCTTGATTCCGGTTGGCTTAGGAGTCCACCCTTTGATCATTACTTCTTTAGCTAAGAAGCGTATTTTATCTATTTCTACCTTGGTAAAATTCCAAGAAATAATATAAGAAATTCTTTTTTGAATAAAGAACTTACATAATTTAATATACTCTGGGAGAGTAGATATTTCTGAAGTACTCTGGAACTCAGTGAACCTGATGTGAAATTGTTGTGGTAATATCTGCAAACCAGATTTCATATCAAACTTACTATAAATATTAGCCTTATAAGTGCGTTTTAATAAATCAACCTTTTATCACTAATTTAAGTGGTATTACTACTTCCATTCTGGGAAAAGAATTACATTTTCCTTTTGTTAAAACTCTTTCCCAAGATGAAAGTAATTTTATCAGAGAAAAAACGGTTTTCCGAATAAACTCTTTATCTCAGCATGTTAATTTTCTCAAAGAAGAAATTAAAATTAAAAAAATTGAGCAAATTTTAAAAACCCCGGAGATGGTTACTAAAATATCTAATCTTCACAAAAAATTTGAAGATGAAATTTGCTCTGATTTTCCAAATGCATTTTGGGAAAGGAAAAAGCATATTGTTGATTTACCTTACGTTGATGGGTTTAATGAACAAACTATTACAACCAAGGCTAGACCTATTCAAATGAATCATGAGTTACTTGATTATTGTAAAAAGGAAATTGATAATTTATTAAAAAATAAAATTATTAATGTTTCTAAATCTCCTTGGAGTTGCTCTGCTTTCTATGTAAATAATAGTGCTGAAAAGGAAAGAGGAGCACCTAGACTTGTTATAAATTATAAACCTTTGAATGCTGTTTTAAAATGGATCAGGTATCCCATACCTAATAAAAGAGATTTATTAAAACGCACTTATAAGGCTAATATTTATAGTAAGTTTGATATGAAATCTGGTTTCTGGCAAATTCAAATTGCTAACAAAGATAAGTATAAAACTGCTTTCAATGTCCCATTTGGACAATATGAATGGAATGTTATGCCTTTTGGACTCAAGAATGCTCCTTCTGAATTCCAAAATATTATGAATAACATTTTTAATGATTATAATTACATGTCAATTGTTTATATTGATGATGTGCTTATCTTTTCTGATGATATTGATTCACATTTTAAGCATCTTAATACTTTCTTTAAGATTGTTAAGAACAATGGTTTAGTAGTTAGTGCCAAAAAGATTAAGCTCTTCCAGACCTCTATAAGGTTTCTTGGTCATGAGAGTCTCCCTTGTTTAGGAATTCCTAATCCTAAAGATTTTATGATTGTTGAAACTGATGCTTCTGACTGGACTACCAGGGATTTCTTGATAATAAACTTCAGAGTCATTTCCCCAAGGGACAGGATTTTTCTTGAGCCAAACCTTTTAAAGCTATTTATCATTTAGGTAAATTTAATTTATTTGTTAATCACAATATTAAAACTTGTGAATCAACTGTTGCTATTAATAATTCTCTTGAAATTATTCGTTTGTTGAATGCTAACGATATTAATCGTTATAAAAATAAATTCAATTATTTGCATATCGGTTGCTGGTTGGTTTCCATTTTTAAACGATACTGTCTTAAGGACTTATAGACAAAAATATATTAAAATAGAAACAGATAATTCAAGCATATTTTAAACAGTGTTAACCTATCTTCTCAAGCAACTAAGATTGCTAAACTTGAAAATGATCTTCAAAACTGGAATATACCAGAAGAACCTTTTAAAGCTATTTATCATTTAGGTAAATTTAATTTATTTGTTAATCACAATATTAAAACTTGTGAATCAACTGTTGCTATTAATAATTCTCTTGAAATTATTCGTTTGTTGAATGCTAACGATATTAATCGTTATAAAAATAAATTCAATTATTTGCATATTGGTTTAGTGCAAGTTGCTGTTAAGCCCCTGTTCAGGAAAGGCTTAGATATTCCTATTTGTGTCCTCCTTAGAGATGACAGATTTCTTAATTTTGATGATTCGCTGTTAGGTGTTCTTCAAAGTAATTTAGCCGATGGCCCGGTTTACTTTAATTGTTATCCTAACTTTTCAATAGACATTAATGATCCTAATGTCATGGACTCTTTGACACTCAATGTCAAAACTAAAAATCTCAATAGCAAAGCCAATACTCGAGAGATAGCAATTATCTACAGAGTATATTATCGGCTTATGTCTACTACTCTTGCACCAAAGGCTCGAATTGAGAGCCAAAAAGGTGTAACCATGCTCATGGAGGCCAATCATGAGCATAGTTCAATATTCGTCCCTAGATTGATAAATTGGAATGACATTCTGTCTAACGACGAATGGCATTTTGATGCTATCACTCAACCTTTTTCCTCTCACTCAGAGAAATCTCGCATTGAAAGGGTAATTCAATACCCTGATGGTTCTATAGATCTAAAATTCCTTGAGAATTCTTTATCCAGAACTGCTTCTAGAAGAGCGTCTTGTTCATCTGTCCCAGCTAGGATGGCTCCTTATTCGCCATCTGCTCCTTCGAGGACTGCTCCTCACCCACCCTCTTCTTCAAAAACCCCGGAGGATGATGAAGATGAAAAACTTATCCGTAGAGATAATGACAAAGGAAAAGTTACTGGTGTGGATTTTTCGGGAAATGTCCCTAAAGTTTATTATCAAGAAATCCCTGGTAGTCCTACAGCCAGTGAAATGGAACCACCTCCAAATCAAAAAGATTCTGTACCTGATCATTTAAAGATGATCAAATCTGAAAAGGATTTTATTCCTAATCCTCAGACTCTGCAAGAATCTTGGACTCATCCTCATAACCAAATCAACAGAGATTGGTATAAGGATACTTATACTCTCAAAGAAAGAGAGAATTTTGCAAACTCTTGGATGATTGATATGAAAAGAATTGGTTGCGAAATAGACTTCTTTAAGTGGTTTGAAATGACGGGAAAAATTGATAATCAAAAGGATTCCCTTAAAGTCATTATTTCCAAATGGTATACTACTTCTAACAAAGTGATTGAAGATGTTACTCCTCCTCTTGAAGGAATAAATATCCCGATTTCTGGAACTATTATAAAAGCTTCTCCTTTCAAAATCCTCTCAGAAGAAAAACCTTCTGTCCTTGCTACCAATCTTGATATCAACAAGATTATAGAACAGAATAATTATACAAATCAAATTCTCCATGTAGTTTCTAGACAAATTGAAAACTCCCAAGAAAAAGGCTCATTCTCTGGAAAACCTATTCCTATATCTTCCCCACAAAGTCAGAAAATTGACCCAAATCCTGTTTTCAAAATAAACGAATTTTCCAGGGAAATGTATCCCAAACTCAAAAATACCTTTGATATATCTGACAACATTTTAGACAAAATCAATGAGAAACTTGCCAATTTCTCTATATCGGGAAAAAATAAGAAAGCCTCTTCCATCCATACTTCTGAAGAATTTCGTCAATCCGTTCTTGGTGGTAAGAAAGTTGCTACCATAAAAGAGAAAGATGATCTTGTCCAAAAACTCTCCAATGATAGATTTCATAACCGAAAAAACTATCATAAAAGACCTTCCTTCCCTGATCTCCAGTATGAGGAAAATGCTTTTCTCTCCACTTCTTCTCATGAAGGAAGTAGTATTACTGAATGGAACATAGATGGTCTTGCAGAACATCAGATATACAACAAGCTCCACGAAATGGGAATAGCAATCACAGCTTATAAAATAAGAAATTCATCTGATAAGGAAGCTGCTTCTATGATTGTTGCAGGATTCACCGGTATGATTAAACATTGGTGGGATAATTATGTTTCTGAAGAAACTAAGAAAACTATCTACGAAGCTCATGCTACTGAGATAGTAGTTAAGTTGGAAGGAACTATTGAAGTTCCAACTGAAGTGGTCAAAGAAGACGCTTGTGCTACCCTTCTATACCACATTGCCAAACATTTTATAGGAGAACCAAAATTGTTTCAGGATAGGAGTCTCCAAATCCTTAACAATATTAGTTGTCCTTCCTTAGACGATTTCACCTGGTATAAATATAACTTTATGCAGAAGGTTATGATTAGACCAGACTGTAACTTAGACTTTTGGAAAGAAAGATTTGTTAGCGGTCTCCCTCCTCTCTTTGCCGATAAGGTAAGAACCAAAATCCAAGATAGGAATGATGGAAAAATTCCTTATGATTTAATGACTTATGGTGATCTCATTAGTGTTATAAACACTGTTGGTTTAGAACTTTGTACAGATATTAAGTTGAAGCATCAACTTAAAAGGGAAAAATCTTCATCAAGAAGAGAATTAGGAAGTTTTTGTCAAGACTTCGGATTTGTTACTTTAACTCCCCCTTCTAGGAAACTTAGAAAGGAAAACAAAGATAGCAAGAAAACCCATCGCAGTAAGTCTAGAAGAACTTCTGATAGAGAATATAAGAAATCGTCCAAAAGGAGAAAGGGACGAAAAGGATTTAAGAAATCCAAAGAAGATGTATGTTGGACTTGTGGAAAGTCTGGCCACATGGCAAAGGATTGTAGGTCTGGCAAACAGAAGAGAATCAACGGTCTGGAAATAGACGAAGCCACTAAGGAAAAGCTCTTCTCTATTCTTGAAGAACCTTTGTCCGATTCCTCAAATAACTCAGCTGAATATAGTGACGAAGAAAATATCAACGTCGATTATGATTCAGACTCCAGCCAGTCCGGTAGAGATTGTGATTGCACAGAAGCTTTCTGTGTTTGTGAAAGTATTCCTCAAATCAGAGTCCTTAGCAACGACTCTAAAGAAGCTCTCTTCGATATTATCGAACATATTGATAATGAAGAAGCCAGAAAGAAATACCTGGTTGAACTCAAGAATCTTATTCTCAACCAAAAAGAAAAGCCTAAAGCTCGTCCTATGGTTGAACCCTTCAGCATGAAACAGATCATGAACAGGTTCGAAAGAAATGCCGAACCAACCATTTCTGATCTTCATCTAGAAGTCAAAACTCTTAAAGAAGAAATCAGAGACATTAAGTTTAGACTTGGAAAAGTTGAAACTGATGCTATTGCTGATAAAATCTTAAAAGAGATTGCTAAGCAAGACTTAGATGAAGAAAAAGAAGAATGTCCTGAAAAGGATGATCTTGACTATTCCCCCTTTCAAATGGATCTCTCTGCTGAACCTACTTCTAATATCGCTACTACCTCTTGTCCGGGTATAGACGTTATTACTTCGGTTAGACCTCAGAGTCATCATATTCCTATTAAGATTGTTGTTAATAAAGATTTTGTAATTAACAAAATTGTTTTGCTTGACAGTGGTGCAGATAGAAATTGCATTGTTAAAGGTATTGTTCCTACTAAGTACTTAGAAAAAAGTACTTCAAAATTATATTCTGCTACTGGTGAATTACTTAAAATTAATTATAAGCTTTCTAAAGCTCATATTTGTAACAATAATATTTGTTTAACGAATGATTTCATTATTACTGAAGATATTAATGAAGATATTATTCTTGGAATACCTTTTATCACTCAGATAAAACCTTTTATCACTAATTTAAGTGGTATTACTACTTCCA
Organism: Solanum appendiculatum; assembly: GCA_018342035.1. Taxonomy (NCBI): domain Eukaryota; kingdom Viridiplantae; phylum Streptophyta; class Magnoliopsida; order Solanales; family Solanaceae; genus Solanum; species Solanum appendiculatum. Next base: position 15,300 of record JAGDQO010002126.1, read on the forward strand.
TTCTGGGAAAAGAATTACATTTTCCTTTTGTTAAAACTCTTTCCCAAGATGAAAGTAATTTTATCAGAGAAAAAACGGTTTTCCGAATAAACTCTTTATCTCAGCATGTTAATTTTCTCAAAGAAGAAATTAAAATTAAAAAAATTGAGCAAATTTTAAAAACCCCGGAGATGGTTACTAAAATATCTAATCTTCACAAAAAATTTGAAGATGAAATTTGCTCTGATTTTCCAAATGCATTTTGGGAAAGGAAAAAGCATATTGTTGATTTACCTTACGTTGATGGGTTTAATGAACAAACTATTACAACCAAGGCTAGACCTATTCAAATGAATCATGAGTTACTTGATTATTGTAAAAAGGAAATTGATAATTTATTAAAAAATAAAATTATTAATGTTTCTAAATCTCCTTGGAGTTGCTCTGCTTTCTATGTAAATAATAGTGCTGAAAAGGAAAGAGGAGCACCTAGACTTGTTATAAATTATAAACCTTTGAATGCTGTTTTAAAATGGATCAGGTATCCCATACCTAATAAAAGAGATTTATTAAAACGCACTTATAAGGCTAATATTTATAGTAATTTTGATATGAAATCTGGTTTCTGGCAAATTCAAATTGCTAACAAAGATAAGTATAAAACTGCTTTCAATGTCCCATTTGGACAATATGAATGGAATGTTATGCCTTTTGGACTCAAGAATGCTCCTTCTGAATTCCAAAATATTATGAATAACATTTTTAATGATTATAATTACATGTCAATTGTTTATATTGATGATGTGCTTATCTTTTCTGATGATATTGATTCACATTTTAAGCATCTTAATACTTTCTTTAAGATTGTTAAGAACAATGGTTTAGTAGTTAGTGCCAAAAAGATTAAGCTCTTCCAGACCTCTATAAGGTTTCTTGGTCATGACCTTTATCAAGGTAGCTATAAACCAATCTGTAGAGCCATTGAGTTCTCTTCTAAATTTCCTGATGAAATTATTGATAAAACCCAATTACAAAGGTTTTTAGGAAGTTTGAATTATGTTGCTGATTTTATTCCTAAGATCAGACAAACCTGTGAACCTTTATATAAAAGGCTCAAGAAAAATCCTGTCCCTTGGGGAAATGACCAAACTCAGGCAGTCATAACTATTAAGAAATTGGTCCAGAGTCTCCCTTGTTTAGGAATTCCTAATCCTAAAGATTTTATGATTGTTGAAACTGATGCTTCTGACTTAGGATATGGAGGTATCCTGAAACAAAGAAGTTCTTTAGAATCCCCCGAACAATTAGTTCGTTTTACTTCAGGAATCTGGAATTCTGCTCAAAAAAATTATTCAACTGTTAAAAAGGAAATCTTGTCTATAGTGCTATGTATCACAAAATTTCAAGATGACTTAATAAACAAAGAATTTTTATTAAGAGTTGATTGTAAATCAGCTAAAGAAATTTTGCAAAAGGATGTAAAAAATTTGGTTTCAAAACAAATATTTGCTAGATGGCAAGCTCTACTATCTAGTTTTGATTTTCAAATTGATTTTATAAAAGGAGAAAATAACTCTTTACCTGATTTTCTAACAAGAGAATTTTTACAGGGAAAAAATGAGGCCTTTCAAGCCTAATACTCCTTCGAAAGAAGGAAAACCTATGGCGAAACCATTCGTATTACCTCCATTAACACCGGCAAAAACCCCACAAAGACCGGTATTTGATAATAGATTTACTATGCTCGCAGACTACCCAAAATTGCCTGCTCCACCTCCTAACCCTACCAAATTAATACAATTAAGGCCAAATAGACCTTTAACTCCTGGAGCATCAAGTTCTAATGTCCAAACCAAAGATAATTATACTATGAAGACCCCTGAGTCATTCGCTCAAGCTGTTAAGCCTGAATTACCTATTCCTACTCCAACTTCTATCCCTAAGGAAGAAAAGTTTGATTTTGTAACAACTCAAATGTTACCCCTACTGGCACTAGACAGAGAGTTCGAAAATCTTGAGATTGGAACTCTTATTAAACCTTGCTACACAGATGGTAATTTTGTTGATACAGATTGTTCTTACAAAACTAGAAAGTTTTACGAAGCCATTTTGGTAGACACAGAATCCATAGAGATTGAACATAACAGGGATGAGCAAAATCCTGATTTTATCAGATACTCTCGATTCACTATCAAGAGGATTTTATCACCATTTGAGTGGTATACTGATCATCTACACACTCCAGTATCTTTGTCCATGCCTCACAGGCCACAAACTTACAATTGGCATGACTACAAAGCAGCCTGGTTTAATTTTATGTATCTTAGGCCAAGACACACTTGGTTTATTAAATATTGCCCAAAAGTAATCAAGTCAATTATTCCCAAATGGTTCTATGAATGGTGGAACATTTTTGGAGGAAATCTGCAGATATTACCACAACAATTTCACATCAGGTTCACTGAGTTCCAGAGTACTTCAGAAATATCTACTCTCCCAGAGTATATTAAATTATGTAAGTTCTTTATTCAAAAAAGAATCTCTTATATTATTTCTTGGAATTTTACCAAGGTAGAAATAGATAAAATACGCTTCTTAGCTAAAGAAGTAATGATCAAAGGGTGGACTCCTAAGCCAACCGGAATCAAGCCCACTATCAACCTAGCAGCAGTCAATCCTGCTAAGCAAAAGGCTTCAAAAGAAGAACTCAAAGCAAAACTCAAAAGAGCTACGGATAATCTTGAAGATTATACTGAAACTCAGATAATGCAGCTAATCAGTGATGCCGCGTCATCCGGGAGCAGTAACGGGGACATGTGTGATCTCAAAGGAATCGCACAGTCATATGTGGACCCCGATTATGAATAGAAACTTGGCTCTTGAGAAAAGTAGAGACCAAAGGTCGGAATTACTTTTCAAAAGGAGACATTTTACTATTCCTAAAAGGAATCCAACAAACTTTACTTTATAAAAGTAAAAGACCCCACTCACCAACCAACACTTTAATTTGTCTATTGTAAAGAAAGAATCCTTCTTCTATAAAAGGAATTCTCTCTTCTCCCTAGAAGGCATCAGCTATTGTACCCAATACTGAAAACCTCTCTCTCTCTCTATGTTTTTAATGCTTCCGCCTGTAGCTCTTTCATGTTGATGTTCATATAAATAAAAATCTGTGAGTTTTTATTAATCTCTTTTGTTTTTCGTATAAATCTTGTCGTATTTTACTAATACAACTTCGGAGGATTACCGCCGATCCGTAATTGGTATCAGAGCCATTATATACCGGCTCCTAAGACAGTGAAATTGTTGTGGTAATATCTTCGGAGACTTATATTTTTGTCTATAAGTCCTTAAGACAGTGAAATTGTTGTGGTAATATCTGCAGATTTCCTCCAAAAATGTTCCACCATTCATAGAACCATTTGGGAATAATTGACTTGATTACTTTTGGGCAATATTTAATAAACCAAGTGTGTCTTGGCCTAAGATACATAAAATTAAACCAGGCTGCTTTGTAGTCATGCCAATTGTAAGTTTGTGGCCTGTGAGGCATGGACAAAGATACTGGAGTGTGTAGATGATCAGTATACCACTCGAATGGTGATAAAATCCTCTTGATAGTGAATCGAGAGTATCTGATAAAATCAGGATTTTGCTCATCCCGGTTATGTTCAATCTCTATGGATTCTGTGTCTACCAAAATGGCTTCGTAAAACTTTCTAGTTTTGTAAGAACAATCTGTATCAACAAAATTACCATCTGTGTAGCAAGGTTTAATAAGAGTTCCAATCTCAAGATTTTCGAACTCTCTGTCTAGAGCCAGTAGGGGTAACATTTGAGTTGTTACAAAATCAAACTTTTCTTCCTTAGGGATAGAAGTTGGAGTAGGAATAGGTAATTCAGGCTTAACAGCTTGAGCGAATGACTCAGGGGTCTTTATAGTATAATTATCTTTGGTTTGGACATTAGAACTTGATGCTAGATCCATTTGAAAGGGGGAATACTTCTTTGTTTCAGGATACCTCCATATCCTAAGTCAGAAGCATCAGTTTCAACAATCATAAAATCTACTTATAGACAAAAATATATTAAAATAGAAACAGATAATTCAAGCATGATCAATCAATAATAATATAAAAATATGCAAAGAGATATTAAAGATCTAGATCTTAGTTTCTAAGGGAGGTTCTCTTGGTTTTACATCTGTTCTTTCTCTATAAGTCCTTAAGACAGTATCGTTTAAAAATGGAAACCAACCAGCATATTTTAAACAGTGTTAACCTATCTTCTCAAGCAACTAAGATTGCTAAACTTGAAAATGATCTTCAAAACTGGAATATACCAGAAGAACCTTTTAAAGCTATTTATCATTTAGGTAAATTTAATTTATTTGTTAATCACAATATTAAAACTTGTGAATCAACTGTTGCTATTAATAATTCTCTTGAAATTATTCGTTTGTTAAATGCTAACGATATTAATCGTTATAAAAATAAATTTAATTATTTGCATATTGGTTTAGTGCAAGTTGCTGTTAAGCCCCTGTTCAGGAAAGGCTTAGATATTCCGATTTGTGTCCTCCTTAGAGATGACAGATTTCTTAATTTTGATGATTCGCTGTTAGGTGTTCTTCAAAGTAATTTAGCCGATGGCCCGGTTTACTTTAATTGTTATCCTAACTTTTCAATAGACATTAATGATCCTAATGTCATGGACTCTTTGACACTCAATGTCAAAACTAAAAATCTCAAAAGCAAAGCCAATACTCGAGAGATAGCAATTATCTACAGAGTATATTATCGGCTTATGTCTACTACTCTTGCACCAAAGGCTCGAATTGAGAGCCAAAAAGGTGTAACCATGCTCATGGAGGCCAATCATGAGCATAGTTCAATATTCGTCCCTAGATTGATAAATTGGAATGACATTCTGTCTAACGACGAATGGCATTTTGATGCTATCACTCAACCTTTTTCCTCTCACTCAGAGAAATCTCGCATTGAAAGGGTAATTCAATACCCTGATGGTTCTATAGATCTAAAATTCCTTGAGAATTCTTTATCCAGAACTGCTTCTAGAAGAGCGTCTTGTTCATCTGTCCCAGCTAGGATGGCTCCTTATTCGCCATCTGCTCCTTCGAGGACTGCTCCTCACCCACCCTCTTCTTCAAAAACCCCGGAGGATGATGAAGATGAAAAACTTATCCGTAGAGATAATGACAAAGGAAAAGTTACTGGTGTGGATTTTTCGGGAAATGTCCCTAAAGTTTATTATCAAGAAATCCCTGGTAGTCCTACAGCCAGTGAAATGGAACCACCTCCAAATCAAAAAGATTCTGTACCTGATCATTTAAAGATGATCAAATCTGAAAAGGATTTTATTCCTAATCCTCAGACTCTGCAAGAATCTTGGACTCATCCTCATAACCAAATCAACAGAGATTGGTATAAGGATACTTATACTCTCAAAGAAAGAGAGAATTTTGCAAACTCTTGGATGATTGATATGAAAAGAATTGGTTGCGAAATAGACTTCTTTAAGTGGTTTGAAATGACGGGAAAAATTGATAATCAAAAGGATTCCCTTAAAGTCATTATTTCCAAATGGTATACTACTTCTAACAAAGTGATTGAAGATGTTACTCCTCCTCTTGAAGGAATAAATATCCCGATTTCTGGAACTATAATAAAAGCTTCTCCTTTCAAAATCCTCTCAGAAGAAAAACCTTCTGTTCTTGCTACCAATCTTGATATCAACAAGATTATAGAACAGAATAATTATACAAATCAAATTCTCCATGTAGTTTCTAGACAAATTGAAAACTCCCAAGAAAAAGGCTCATTCTCTGGAAAACCTATTCCTATATCTTCCCCACAAAGTCAGAAAATTGACCCAAATCCTGTTTTCAAAATAAACGAATTTTCCAGGGAAATGTATCCCAAACTCAAAAATACCTTTGATATATCTGACAACATTTTAGACAAAATCAATGAGAAACTTGCCAATTTCTCTATATCGGGAAAAAATAAGAAAGCCTCTTCCATCCATACTTCTGAAGAATTTCGTCAATCCGTTCTTGGTGGTAAGAAAGTTGCTACCATAAAAGAGAAAGATGATCTTGTCCAAAAACTCTCCAATGATAGATTTCATAACCGAAAAAACTATCATAAAAGACCTTCCTTCCCTGATCTCCAGTATGAGGAAAATGCTTTTCTCTCCACTTCTTCTCATGAAGGAAGTAGTATTACTGAATGGAACATAGATGGTCTTGCAGAACATCAGATATACAACAAGCTCCACGAAATGGGAATAGCAATCACAGCTTATAAAATAAGAAATTCATCTGATAAGGAAGCTGCTTCTATGATTGTTGCAGGATTCACTGGTATGATTAAACATTGGTGGGATAATTATGTTTCTGAAGAAACTAAGAAAACTATTTACGAAGCTCATGCTACTGAGATAGTAGTTAAGTTGGAAGGAACTATTGAAGTTCCAACTGAAGTGGTCAAAGAAGACGCTTGTGCTACCCTTCTATACCACATTGCCAAACATTTTATAGGAGAACCAAAATTGTTTCAGGATAGGAGTCTCCAAATCCTTAACAATATTAGTTGTCCTTCCTTAGACGATTTCACCTGGTATAAATATAACTTTATGAAGAAGGTTATGATTAGACCAGACTGTAACTTAGATTTTTGGAAAGAAAGATTTGTTAGCGGTCTCCCTCCTCTCTTTGCCGATAAGGTAAGAACCAAAATCCAAGATAGGAATGATGGAAAAATTCCTTATGATCTGATGACTTATGGTGATCTCATCAGTGTTATTAACACTGTTGGTTTGGAACTTTGTACAGATATTAAGTTAAAGCATCAACTTAAAAAGGAAAAATCTTCATCAAGAAGAGAATTAGGAAGTTTTTGTCAAGACTTCGGATTTGTTACTTTAACTCCCCCTTCTAGGAAAATTAGAAAGGAAAACAAAGATAGCAAGAAAATCCATCGCAGTAAGTCTAGAAGAACTTCTGATAGAGAATATAAGAAATCGTCCAAAAGAAGAAAGGGACGAAAAGGATTCAAGAAATCCAAAGAAGATGTATGTTGGACTTGTGGAAAGTCTGGCCACATGGCAAAGGATTGTAGGTCTGGCAAACAGAAGAGAATCAACAGTCTGGAAATAGACGAAGCCACTAAGGAAAAGCTCTTCTCTATTCTTGAAGAACCTTTGTCCGATTCCTCAAATAACTCAGCTGAATATAGTGACGAAGAAAATATCAACGTCGATTATGATTCAGACTCCAGCCAGTCCGGTAGAGATTGTGATTGCACAGAAGCTTTCTGTGTTTGTGAAAGTATTCCTCAAATCAGAGTCCTTAGCAACGACTCTAAAGAAGC
>JAGDQO010002127.1:0-11182 GCA_018342035.1 Solanum appendiculatum
ATTTGAAAATGTTCTCTTGCATGCATTCAAGATAAGAACAAAACCATATTCATTGTTTCATTTGCATTGTGTGGTGAGCTTTTGATTAAATTCAATTATGTTGTGCAGTTGATCTAGAACTTGGCCTAAATGTTGTTAAGGCGAAATCCCGAGTAACGTTTGATTTGAAAAATGATTGTAGGCTTTGTTTGACCCATTTGATCCTTTCAAAGCCAACCAAATGACATTAATACTTAGTATGTCCCACTTTGAGCCTTAAGCCTTTTTTTTGGACAACCATATTTTAGCCTATACCCTTTTCAAGTGCTTATACGCACTATCCCTCTTTTGGCCTTACTTTCTTGAGTACACTGAAGATGTGCAAGCTACAAAAGAAGATTAAAAGTTCAAATTTGTCAAAGACAAAGTTATGAAAGTTCCTGAAAGTCAAGAATTCAAAAATGACTTCAAAAGAAAGAAGAAAGAGTTGAACCCACAAGTTCAAGCAAGCAAAATTTCAATAAAAGAAAAGAACACTCCAAACAAATAGGAGAAAGTTCAAAAAATGATGAGAAGGGGAAAAACTCAGACAAGCAAAGCTTCAAAAGAAGTCAAAACGTGCAAAGATAAGGGACAACAAAGAGAATCAAGCGCTAAAAGCTTAACAAACGTTGAAAGCACAAATTCAGTACAATGCTCAAGAAAGGTTAAGTCACTTTTATCCCAAATGACTATCCTACCTGTCCCTAAGCTTACATTACAAGCCAATAACAAGCCCTACATGATTTTATTTCAAATGCTCTCACATTAGTGGAGATTTACATGAAGGCCAAGCCTATGGTATCACAATTGCATGTGTTGAATATTTTTCTGAGTGTGAGTGAATTTTGTAAAATGTCCTCAAATCAAAACACTTTAAATGTGTGCAAATTGAGACTTTCTTTGTGGTGAGGGCATTTGAGATATGATGTTAGGTCTAGTTCAAAACCTTTGTTTGAAGCAAGATGAACAAATCTTGTCATTACTTGAGTACATTTGAGGTACCATTTGAATCCATAGGAATTACCTCGGAGTTAATCTAGGTTGAAAGAGAAAACTTTGTGAAAAAAATTTCTATGCAATACTACTATTGGTGCTAACCAAATTAAAATATGTTTCATTGCTCAGAAAATAAAAAAAGGGTTGACACCCACTTTTCAATATTTGTCCAGACCAACTTTGTGGACCGTTTCATTGTTGAAATTATATTTTTGGATCGTCATAACCTTCAAAATGACATCATTTTAAATTTAGGTCGTCATACCTTTTAAAATGACATCCTTTATAAATTGATTTGTTATGTCAAATAAAATGATACTTTTTCAAATTGGTTTGTCATACCGTTGAAAATGACACTTTTTTATTTGTGACTCCATTTAAATTGACATTTTTTAAAATTCAGGATGTTATTATGTTCGAAATGTTGCATTGGTTTGTCACCTTGTTCATTGTTCATATGAGGCCATGTTTGCGAAATTTATGTTGCATTTGTTACTAACATTGTTATTGCAGATTTTGGGGTATAACATTCAAGTTATATTCAAATTGAGTTTTCCGCCTTTCAAAGAGACACGTTGGGTTGTTACCTCGTTCAAAGTGACATGTTAAATTCAAGTTGGGTCATCCGCCTTTAAAGAGACACGTTGGGTTGTCACCTCATTCAAAGTGACATGTTAAGTTCAAATTAGGTCGTCCACCTTTAAAGAGACACGTTGGGTTGTCACCTTCCACTAAGTTGCATGTTATATTCAAGTTGGGTCATCTGCCTTTAAAGAGACACGTTGGGTTGTCACCTCATTCAAAGTGACATGTTAAATTCAAGTTGGATCGTCCACCTTTAAAGAGACACGTTGGGTTGTCACATCATTCAAAGTGACATGTTAAGTTCAAGTTAGGTCATCTACCTTTAAAGAGACATGTTGGGTTGTCACCTCGTTTAAAGTGACATTTTATATTCAAGTTGGGTCGTCCACCTTTAAAGAGACACGTTGGGTTGTCACCTCCCTCTAAGTGGTATGTTAAGTTCAAGTTGGGTCGTCCGCCTTTAAAGAGACACGTTGAGTTGTCACCTCCCTCTAAGTTGCACGTTAAATTCAAGTTGGGTCGTCCACCTTTAAAGAGATACATTGGGTTGTCACCTCGTTCAAAGTGACATGTTAAGTTCAAGTTAGGTCGTCCGCCTTTAAAGAGACATGTTGGGTTGTCACCTCATTCAAAGTGACATGTTATATTCAAGTTGGGTCATTCGTCTTTATAGAGACACGTTGGGTTGTCACCTCCCTCTAAGTGGCATGTTAAGTTCAAGTTGGGTAGTTCGCCTTTAAAGAGACATGTTGGGTTGTCACCTCCCTCTAAGTGGCACGTTAAAGTTCAAGTTGGGTCGTCCGCCTTTAAAGAGACATGTTGGGTTGTTACCTCGTTCAAAGTGACATGTTATATTCAAGTTGGGTCGTCTACATTCAAAGAGACACTTTGGGTTGTCACCTCCCTCTAAGTGGCATGTTATGTTCAAGTTGGGTCGTCCGCCTTTAAAAAGACACATTGGGTTGTCACCTCCCTCTAAGTGACACGTTAAGTTTAAGATTGGGCCATCCACCTTTAAAAAGATACGTTGGGTTGTCACCTCATTCAAAGTGATACGTTAAGTTCAAGGTTGGGTTGTCTGCCTTTCAAGAGACAAGTTAAGTCGTCACCTCGTTCAAAGTGGCATGTTATTCACATCGTCGTCCTTTCAAAGAGGTACACTACCTCCATTGTGCAATTTTGAAGGTAACATCAAAGGTATGTGAATGTTTTCAGTTTATGATCAATCCTTGCCTTTTAATTATTATTTTCAGCCCCGTTGACGGATGTAGATTATTGTTCAAAATTTCTACTAACGTCTCATATTGTTTTGTTCAAAGTTTATCAAACCAAATTTGGGTTCGTCAACTTTGTTTGACTGGGATCTCTTTCATTGATCCTAATCAAACAATGGGGCAAGTTGTTGACACCAAATTTTGGTTTGATATTTTTCAAAGTTAATATTTTTTATATAAATTAATATATGTGGCCTTTTGCTTTGATTGTTAACGACCATTGCCTTTAATTTTATCATTTCGTTATCATTTTCTATGATTAAAGATACCTTTGTTGGCTTACATATTTTATTTAAATACATTATAATATTGTTGTTGCCTTGATTTGGTTATAGTTGTATCTCAAAAAATTGTTTCCTTCCTTAATACTCTGCTATGTTTGTTACTGTTATTTGGTTGTGAGCTTCTTTGTTTGGTTTGACTATAATTAGATATTGTTTTTCTTATAAATTAGCTAATTTTAGAGGATAATAATAAAATTAGCTAATGAAAAAATCTCTCCATCGGTTTTAGAGGCCTCCCCATTGTAAAAGACGGAAATTTATTTAAGTTAATATATTTTTGTATGTTAAATTGGCCGATGAAGAAATTACCGTCGATTTCCAAGGCCTCCCATGTTAATAAGACGGGTTTTTATTTTTAAGTTATTATTTAATTCATTTATTTTTTATTCATATTTATTTATTACTAACACTTTTACTAAGTGTCTTTACAGGTACCCAGAGTTTCTTCCCATTCAAGCTATTCGAATGAAGTTCGATTATATTCTTTATTCATTATTTTATATATATTAACGTTAGGCAAACTTTAGGCCGTTTATTATATTATTGCTTTATTTTATTATTTGTGTATACATTGTTTGTTTATTATACTTGTACATTATATGTTATTTCCTCAATTTGAAAAAATCAATTCAGTCGGAACCCACTGTTGTGGATTTCGAAGGATGCCTAATACCTTTCCTTCGGAATAACTTGAATCCTTACCTAGAATCTATTGGTTTCGTAGACATTTTTTATTAATTAATTGGTTTCCTAGTTTTTCTCAAAATTAGGTGGCGACTATCTTTTTACCCTTTAATTTTTTTTTATTCTTTGAAATTCTTTTTAAAAATTGAATTAATTATTTTTTGAGTCACCGCGACGTTGCACCTTATTAAAGGATGTCAACAACAACAACCATCAGATACATCCCAGACCATCAGGACTGACGAATATAGTGAAAGTTAATGAATAAGCAAAACTCCCAATCAACATCCTGACTTACATTCACGCAATACATGTCCAAAAATCAAGGCAATCACTCATACCTGATTTATCACACTTTTCAAGTAATCCGGACCACCAAGGATCCCTACGGCATCACTACAATGTTTAACATGTGATTCCGGTTTACAAAAGAATCATCTCAGCATTCAAATACACAAATCCGGCCACTTATGGACAAATATGTGATAAAATACAATAAAATAAATAAACCTATTCACTCATAGAACCAACACATGGAGAACAATCAAATATGTACCAGGTATAGTACCCGACCCAACTATTAGTAATTTGTATCGATGTGGTACCCGAGCCAACCATATAGATATTTCGTATCAGGCATGGTACTCGAGCCAACCGAATTTGTACCAGGCATGGTACCCGAGCCAACCAAGAGATATCATGTATTAGGCGTAGTATTCGAGTCAATCGTTAGTATGTACTAGACATGGTACCCAAGTCAACCATTAGTATGTACCAGGAGTGGTACCCAAACCAACCATTAGTATGTACTAGGCTTGGTATCCGAGCTAACCATTAGTATGTACGAGGCACGGTTCCTAAGCCAACCATTAGTATGAATCAGGTGTGGTACCCGATCCAACCGTTAGTATATACCAGGTGTGGTACCCGAGCCAACCAACAGTCACAATCACATTCACATTCACAATTACATTAATAATGAATAAAATCACACTCATACCCTCAAATAAACACATTCATTGCATGAAATTGACAACAGGCTAACATTTAGTTTATACTCCTTCCATTTCCCTAACCATACATTATATAGGTAATACTATCGAAGTAGTTGATCAAACACATATAACATAAACTGGAAATAAGACAACCGTCACCTACACCAAGAAACCCTTCCCCAACAATTATCCAGCTCATACTCAACTTACCCATAGGTTACCACCCATGGAATATCACCCAACAACTATCAATAGGTCAACATTTATAATCAAGTACTTTACCATCCTAACAACAATTAACAACGCATTTAACTATCCAGACTCCGTGCCCGAATGCCTATAATTGCAATCTCACGACAACTTACAAGGTATTATGCAATTAAAGATAGGTCTAACTACTCAGTTAAGCCTAGCCTACCTGGATGCCAAGCAACTGCTGTAGAAGTCTGATCACAAACCTTTGACTCCTTTTGTGAAGCTTTAGCTTATTCTTGGTCTAAAATAATAACATCAGTACAAAATAAATCACAATTGGCCTAAACATTGCTGGATTATAACTTAATCCTAAATCACAGGCCAACCTCATGATTTTCCCACCAAATCTAGGTCTTTCCCACCATTAATGCAAACAAAACCCTCCCCTAAAGTCACCACCAAGGATTCTAAGGCCTATAAATTGAACTACAAAGGTAGGGGAGTAATTTACTTACCTTTATAGATGATTTTGATGGAGAACCGGTGAAAATCACACTAGGTCACCCCCTACACTTCCCCAAAACTTTTTTTTAATGAAAATGGGTGGTTTTGGCGAGTTTTCTATATTTACAATGACTAACCCTACTGTCACGACCCAAGACTAACCCCTATACGTGACATGGTACCTAGAACGCCGAGAGACTCTAAGCGAACCACATGACATAGTATGACACTAAAAAATATACATGACTGAAATAAAGAGACAAGTAGAACAAAAACTCTCAAATGATAATATCAACATAACATGGAAAATCTGAGTATAAGACACATATGCAGAATTCTATAGTCTGAATAAGCCTCTATCATAAGTGAGTCGCTAGGACAAACCCTAGCTCACTAGAACATCTGAAACTGAAATGAAGTCTGAAATGATCATAAAGAAAACATAGGTGGTATGTCCCTGAATCATGAGGACTCACCAATACTGAGTAAATATGATAAGAGTCTGTACTAACCATGAGCCTTATATGGAAGGTCAACACCTATATTATAAAATAATATAGACACAAGAATATATGCGGGTAATACATAGAATGTACTGTGTATGAGGAAATATAATACACACGACATGATAACATGATAAGTTTGAAAACATGCTAGTGCAATTACCAAGTAACATAACGTAAATCTGATCACATAATTTCATAAAATATAGTACAAGGTCATGCATTCTTTTTTAAATCATAACATATGTAGTAATCATAAGCTTTTGTGAGAGATACCGTTAACTGACATAAATCATGTGAGCTATAACATGGAATTCAATGTACTCCTCTCACACCAAAAAGAGAGTGTCCTACTTGCAAAGGTAAGGACCATAATCATGAGCATAGGTGGATCCACTAGTTAGAGCCAATTAAGACTAAATCCTATAGGGTCATGTAGTTGTAGGACCTGGGTAATCGTCACTAGTCCAACTTGGTGCTAAGTAAAATCTTAATGGAAAACGTGCATAATCATATTCATATTCATAATCTTTGAAATAGTAAGAATCTAGTAATACCGAATCATTCATATAATCTCATAGTCATGCGAATAGCTCCTTTAAATCATGATTTCATACATAATCATAAGAGGCACTTTAATCTAAAGTATTTAAATCATGATATTTATTCATAATGGGAAGTAATTCAATCGAAAGCCTCCTAATTTCATGTAAACATGATGACACTTTATTCGAAAGCGCCCTTAATACATAAATCATTCATAACATAGTGCATGCATATAATCATAGCTCAATTCAGGATCATAAAATACTTGCTAACATGAGTTTATGAAAATATCATTGAAAACATTGTGTTATGATCAAATCATTCATAGTAAGATCATTCATTAAGAATAAAACTTGAATTTAGTAGAACCCATAAGAATTCATGAAAACCCTAGATTTAGAGAAAACATAATGTGAAGAAATTAGGGCTTCTTTGGGACTCAATGTGTTAAGAGAGACTAATTGATGAAGTTCCCACATACCTTGATTAAAGCCTTAACTGAAATCTTCAATGAAGGCTTGGAATCTTTAAAACCCTAGCTTGCTTGGAGAAGAAGACTTGAGAGAGAATGAGAGTGAATGGGGAGGGTTTTGGGTCTTAGAATTTGTTATAGGTCTTCAAAATATGCCTAAAACGACGTAGTATAGGAGTTCAAAGAGAGAAAAAGTCCCAAATAACCCTGAGAAATAACTATTGATCAGGCTCTACGACCCCATTTATGGTCCATAGAATGCTTTATAGACCGTACTGTCCTCTAGTCAACCCATCAATTTGAAAGTCCAAGTTTTTGACTTCGAACTACAGACCAAGGTCCACGAGCCGTATACCCATGTATGACCCGTACACTCTCTTGTAGAATCCTTAGTATTGAAACACCACATTTCTTAAGATTTAAACCACAAGACTGAACCATGATCCGTGGACCTAACCATGATCCATCCTGTTGGTTAGTGAAATTAGGTCAGAGACTTTACATTTTCTGAATTCTCCAAAGCATCAACCACAACTGGGTTCCATGATACGTGGATCCTTGTACGGCTCGTACATGCCACTTGTGAAACACTGCACTAGTAACTTTTCTGCAACTTTTAAATTCCAAGATACCATTTACATATTTGAAGTGTTACAATATCTCCCCCTTGAGAACATTCGTCCTTGAATGAGACTCAACTAAGCACAAATAGAGTAGGGAAGAGATCTAACAGCCCAACATGAATGAAAAACATATAAAATTTACAAAACATGGGGAGTAACAGACTCCGGGCTAAAACATGAAGTTTAAAGTTGATTTCATGAACATGGATGCATGGGGAAATATGAGAATAGTTGAAACACATGAATCTGAAAGAGTACATAGAAGGAACTAATACCTCAAACTGAAATTGGATCGGAGGGAAAGAGATGGGAGTACTTGGACATCATATCGGCTTCAACCTCCCAAGTAGCACTCTCAACTAATTGATTCCTCCAAAGGACTTTCACGAAAGCAACTTCTTTATTTTTCAGCTTCTGAACTTGACGGTCTAGAATATCAACCAGAACCTCTTCATAAGAGAGACTTTCCTTTACACCGGCACTTTCTAAAGGCACAACTGAAGTCGGATCATCAACATATTTCTTCAACAAAGACACATGACACACTGATACATCCAAACTTACACCTCAATAAAGAAGTATAAACGGTCGAAGTCAACTTATAGAACTCAACTGGAGTTGAGGTCGATCCCACAGGGAATTTGCTACATAAATAGTTTTACTGGCGCTTCTATTCAATTGTGGTTGATATTTCCAAAAATAAAAATAAAATGCAAGAAAGTAAATAATGGGAGTTTGATGGTTTAACACTAATTGTTGAGTTATTAGCACTTTAATTGAACTGGAAAAATGATATTCTTAAGGTTTTATCAAGTTGTGAATGAGACTAGGGTTGCGTTCCACATGACATTACTGTACTCTTATGATTTAGCTTGAATGATTTCTGCTCATTTAAGTCTAATGTTCCTAGCAAGGTAGTTACATCTAACCACTTCTCAGTCTTATTAGATACTTTTTTCACTCTTTTCTTCTCAGCCTTGGAGTGTCTAAACTCTAACATTTACTGCTTTAGTGTAGCAATTATCTTCTCTCGAACTCTAACAATCTACACCACTTATACGAAGTTTGTTTTTGCTTTATCCCAATTATTACTTTTCCCTCGAACAAATAAAGAATACATGCTGCCTCTAATGCGTGCACTCATTAGAGATTAATTATTTCGAAAGCAAAAACACATAGACAATTCACAAGTAGAAATCAGTCTTGCTAAATCTGGAGCTACATTCACGTCATGTTTTCCACAACCCTAGTTGTGGTGTTTAGCTGCTCATTTTATCGAGGAACATAAGGCAGAACAGTATTGAAAGCATAGTAATACGACTTACAATAATAGATATCCAAAAGTTCCTTGAATATTGATGCTAAACCAAGAACAACAAAATCCAATTCCAATAATAGCAGTAATCAAGATTAACTGATGCTTTTCGTTTTTAAGATAGAGTTTCTCCGTCGCCAAAATATTCAAAAACTAGTCGATAAAAAAAGATACCCCAAAACAATAAACTCCGAATAATTTAAATAGTCTGTGAAAACAAGTCCTATTCCAGTTAGGACTCTTCTGTCGCTAGCCTCCACGAAAGCCTTCACGAGTCGTGTATTGTTGTACGGTTCGTACAATGCTCCGTGGTTCAGACTTGGACTCTCCTATTGTACATCTCCACGAGGATGGTTACGATCATTCTTTCCCTGTAAAAATTCTCTTGTTAGAAAATCAGGTAAAGAGTTATTTTCTCCTTTTATAAAATCTATTTGAAAATCAAAGCTAGATAATAGAGCTTGCCATCTAGCAAATATTTGTTTTGAAACAAGATTTTTTACATCTTTTTGCAAAATTTCTTTAGCTGATTTACAATCAACTCTTAATAAAAATTCTTTATTAATTAAGTCATCTTGAAATTTTGTGATACATAGCACTATAGACAAGATTTCCTTTTTAACAGTGGAATAATTCTTCTGGGCAGAATTCCAGATACCAGAAGTGAACCTAACTAATTGTTCAGGGGATTCTGAGGATTTTCTTTGTTTAAGAATACCTCCATAACCAATATCTGACGCATCGGTTTCTACGATCATAAAGTCATTAGGATTAGGAATACCTAGACATGGAAGACTTTGAACTAATTTCTTAATGGCTATAACTGCCTGAGTTTGTTCAATTCCCCAAGGAATTGGAGTCTTCTTAAGCCTTTTATATAAAGGTTCACAGGTTTGTCTGACTTTTGGTATGAAATCAGCCACATAGTTTAAGCTTCCCAAAAATCTCTGCAATTGGGTTTTGTCAATAATTTCATCAGGGAATTTGGATGAGAACTCGATGGCTCTACAAATAGGTTTATAACTTCCTTGATAAAGATCATGACCTAAGAATCTAATCTTAGTTTGAAAAAGCTTAATCTTCTTGGCACTGACTACTAGACCATTTATCTTAACAATCTTAAAGAAAGTATTAAGATGCTTGAAATGAGAATCAATATCATCAGAGAAGATAAGCACATCATCAATATAAACAATGGACATGTAGCTATAATTATTGAAAATGTTATTCATAATATTTTGAAATTCAGATGGGGCATTTTTTAACCCAAAAGGCATGACATTCCATTCATATTGTCCAAACGGGACATGGAAAGCAGTTTTATATTTATCTTTATCAGCAATTTGTATTTGCCAAAAACCAGATTTCATATCAAACTTACTATAGACATTAGCCTTATAAGTTCTTTTTAACAAATCTCTTTTATTAGGTATAGGATACCTAATCCATTTGGCCATCGGCTAGATTACTTTGAAGAACACCTAACAGCGAATCATCAAAATTAAGAAATCTGTCATCTCTAAGGAGGACTATTCAAATGACACTTTACTATTCCAAAGCTTTTCTTTGGTTGCTTCGTCTATTTCAAGACTGTTGATCTTCTTCTGTTTACCTGACCTGCATTCACTCGCTCTATGGCCAGATTTTCCACAAGTCCAACATACATCCTCTTTGGATTTCTTAAATCCTTTATGCTTTTTCCTTCTTTTAGAAGATTTTTTGTAATCCTTTTCAGAAGTTCTTCTAGACTTACTACGATGAGTTTTCTTATTTTCTTTGTTCTCCTTCCTGATTTTTCTTGAAGGAGGTGTTAGAGAAACAAACCCTTTATTCCCTATTTCCGGAACTATTATAAAAGCTTCCCCTTTTAAAATCCTTTCCTCAGAAAAGCCTTCTGTTATTGCTACTAATCTTGATATTAACAAGATTATAGAACAAAACAATTATACTAATCAAATTCTTCATGTCGTTTCTAGACAAATTGAAGACTCCAAAGAAAGAGCCTCTTTTTCAGGAAGGCCTGTCCCTCTATCTTCTACAAACATGAGTCAGAAAATAGACCCAAATCCTATATTCAAAATCAATGAATTTTCCAGAGAAAATTATCCTAAGCTCAAAAATACCTTTGATATATCTGACAATATTTTAGATAAAATCAATGAAAAACTTGCCAATTTCTCTATAT
>JAGDQO010002128.1:0-98468 GCA_018342035.1 Solanum appendiculatum
GATACCCGGACCGAAGATCAATCGTAGAGAAGTGGCTAGCCCCTTGCAATTGGTCGAACAAGTCATCAATCCTAGGAAGAGGATATTTATTCTTGACGGTGACCCTATTGAGTTGCCGGTAATCGATACACATCCTAAGGGACCCATCTTTCTTCTTCACAAACAACACCGGGGCACCCCATGGTGATTGGCTAGGCCTAATAAAACCCTTCTCCAACAAGTCCCTCAATTGTTCTTTCAACTCCTTTAACTCCGCCGGGCCATACGGTAAGGGGGAATAGAAATGGGTTGAGTATCGGGGAGGAGGTCTATGCCAAAATCTATTTCCCTTTCGGGAGGAACATCAGGAAGGTCATTAGGAAAGACATCAAGGAATTCATTACGACCGGAACCGACTCTGTAAGAAGGGTTTTGGACTCCACATCCCTAACCCTCACAAGGTGATAGAGACACCCCTTAGAGATCAACTTACGGGCTTTAATGCAAGAGATGAATCTACCCTTGACTACCACATTTTTGCTTTCCCACTCAAGAATGGGTTCACTTGGGAATTGGAACTTGACCCTACAGGTTCTACAATCAATAGAAGCATAGTATGCATGCAACCAATCCATCCCAAGAACAACATCAAAATCGACCATGTTCAATTCAACAAGATCACAAGGCAATATTTTATGCAAGATGCAAATTGGACAATTTCTATAGACCTTCCTAGCAACAATATATGCACCAATAGGAGTAGACACCTTATATGACTCACGCAACAAGTCGGGCTCAACATGAAACTTTTTGGCAACAAAGGGGGTGAGAAAAGAAAGAGAGGCACCCGGATTAATTAGTGCATATACATCAAAGTCAAATATTTTCAACATACCGGTAACGACATCGGGGACTTCATCGACCCCTTGCCTCCCATGCAAAGCATAAAATCAATTGTGCCTTGGGGCACCATCTTGTCGGCCCCCTCTCCCCAAAGGAACCGCATTGGCACCTTGTGGACGGACCTCCTTACCCTTGTTGCGATTTCGGGGACAATCCATTGCCTTGTGCCCCATTTCCCCACAACTGTAGCAAGCACCGGTATTTCTCAAACACGGGCCACCATGGCCCTTACCACACTTCAGACATACATCACTAGGACCCATACCACCAACACCTTGGGCCCTTGGAACGTCATTGGCAAACCCCCTATGGGGCGCATGAGAAGACCCTTGGCCTTGATGAAATCGGCCTCCCCTTTGACTTTGGAACTTGCCCTCAAAACGGGCCCTCTTGGCCTCATGACCCCTCCTCTTCCTCAACTTCTCCTCCTCCATTTGTTCGGCATAGACCATCAAGCGGGACATGTCCATGTCACTAATCAACATTGCGGACCGGCATTCTTCACTCACTAGGTCGGACACACCCATCACGAATTTATTCATTCTAGACCGTGAGTCGGCAACCAAGTGTGGAGCATATCTTGAAAGTTGGTTAAACTTGAGGGCTTACTCCCTCACACTCATAGATCCTTGTTTTAAATTCATGAACTCCACCAATTTGGCTTCCCTAAGCTCTAGAGGAAAGAATCGATTAAGGAAAGCCGTTTTGAACTCTTCCCAAGGGACCACATAGTTTGCCCCCTTCTCTCTCTTCCATTGGTTGTACCATATTTGGGCCACTCCTTTTAGTTGGTAGGCCGCCAACTCCGCCTTATTTTCTGACCTCACGCCCATGATAGCTAATATCTTGTGGACTTCATCAATGAACTTTTGAGGGTCTTCATCTAACTTAGACCCATAGAATTCTGGGGGATTCATCCGCACGAAGTCTCTCACCCGAGATGCCGGGGTAGGAGCCTGAGGGGCTTGGGTCCCGTGGTTGGCGTGATTAGCCATAGCTTGTGCAAATAAAGTAAGGGCATCACGAAGATCCCCATTGGTCGGTTGTTCCTCGGGTGCGCGGGCTCGTCTTCCTCTTGTATTAGGCATGATCTAACATAACAAAGAACAACCGTTAGGGAAGAACTTAATTCAACTTCTACAGCACGACTTAGAACTTGGAGAAGGGAAACATTTCCTAAAACGTCTCATAGCCTCCTACTCATAGTTGTGGTGCACAACACAACCATGAATCGGACTCTAATCAACGCGGTGTGTTGGATTCTGAGGATCATTCAACCTAGTGCTCTGATACCAAGTTTGTCACGACCCAAGCCTAGGGCCTAGATGTGACCGGCGAATGGGGAACCCGAAGGAACCCCAAACAAGCCTCATAGCGTATCATTACACATCCTTGGTCGCGGAAGCAATTAAATGACCATAAATGATAAGCATAATCAAGGGGGAAATCGGGACTAAGGGAGCAAAAAAAAAAAGAAATGATACATAAATACCATAGATGAGTCAAGTTCAAGCATAATACACAACTTGTCCATCACCACCTCTAAACATGAGTACTTAGCGGGGGCCAAGACAAACTACCGGGCTCACCCTCATAGTCAAAACATAACTAGAAAGGAAAAGTTTTATACATAGCAAAAGATCTGAGCAACGTCCCCGAAAATGGAGGACTCACCAATAACCACTATAGAAAATCGTTACTATCCACGCGTGAGGAGGATTGGTCAAGCGGTGCTTCCGGTCCCTACATGCGTGACATCATGTAGGATTAGAGTATGCGTTAGTACATTTTGATGTACTAAGTATATGGGATGTAATGCAATGCTACATTAGATGGACATCATAGAAAAAAAATGCGTAATCATACCCAATAGATAGCATATTAACGAAATGATATGTATAATGATGCTTACATAAAAATCATATTTAGTGGGACGTAGTACATGTGTGGCGAGTGACCATCAATATAGTATTTCAAAGGCCTACCACCCCCTTGGAGAGGCGAAAGAGGTACAAACCCCTCAATATGGTTACACGGGCCTACCACCCCCCGAGCTAGGGACCAAGGTACAAAACCCTCGATACGGTTATACGGGCCTACTACCCCCCGTACTAGGCAACCAAGGTACCAACCCCTCGATACGGTTATACGGGCCTACTACCCCCCGTACTAGGCAACCAAGGTACAAACCCCTCAATATGGTTACACGGGCCTACCACCCCCCGAGCTAGGGACCAAGGTACAAACCCCTCGATATGGTTATACGGGCCTACTACCCCCCGTACTAGGCAACCAAGGTACCAACCCTCGATACGGTTATACGGGCCTACTACCCCCCGTACTAGGCTTGGTCGACTCACAACACTTATATAGAGGAAATCATATACATGCGTCCATTTCATCATCATTTCAATAATTACATAACCATCTGACTCATAGGACGTACCTTGGACCTTCCCTTTCCTAAGAATTCTATAAATGGGCATTTTATCAAACACAAGGTGGGCAATTGTTCATGTAAATGAAATCATGTATTTCAAGAATACTAAGTCCAACCAATTCCAAAATCCATATAAATCAGCCCACCAGCAACATACATATATATATCAACCTTCATAATTTGATCATGGAAGCATGTAAACCATAAACATCACATAATAATTCCATTTCATGATAATGTGCAAAATGGACCATAATAGGGCGTGTAGTAGTATTTCCATAATTCAAGAGTTCATAAATAATCATAAGGACCCATAAACTTGGAGTAGAAATAGAGGATAAATGGTTGGACTTGTGGAAAGGAAGGTTTCCACAATCAAACCCACATACCTCAACTTTGGAGAATCCTTGATGAAGATTGGAATGGAGGATCGAAGCTTGAGATTGAGTCTTGAATCCGGAATTAGAGCTTGAGATGTTTGAATTTGGTTGAAGATCTTGGGAATTTTTGGAGAGGGCTTAGAGAGTGTTTTTGGAGATAAGAAAAATGACTAAGTATGGGACATATCCCCTTTTTATAAAAAAAAAGTCTCCAACCTGCCTAAAAAAAATAGCTCACTGGAAATTGCAAATCTGCACAGACAGGTTTTACGAAAATGGTCATAACTCCCTCATCCTAACTCGGACTAAGGTGAAACCAAGTGCGTTGGAAAGATAACTCAAAGAGCTTTAATTTGATAGGTTGCAGCCCTTCCAGTTCCTTGTGTGCTAAGAGATATGCCCCTTTAAAGTTGACCCTCCAAATCGCAATTTTTGCGATTTTCGAATTTTGATACGGTTGCTCTAAAATTCGGGTTAGACCCATTTCCCACTCAATTTGACCCCACAAATAAGAATATGAAGTGGAATTTCCGAAATCATGCACGGATTTTGAGATATATGGAAATTACAATTATAAGTGTTTCCGAAGCACATTTTCGGGCATTTTTGGGGTTGTTTCAATCATATAGTAGTACAACTCCCACATATTAATGCTACCTAACTAATTTTTCTTCACCAGTGGAACCACAAAAGTTATTCAAGTAGCTAATGATGACAAGTGGATTCAGGCCATGAAATTAGAGATTCAAGCACTTGAGGATAACAACACCTGGAAGGTAGTTGACTTACCCCCAGGAAAGAATGTCATTGGTTCAAAATAGATGTACAAGATTAAGTATAAAACAAATGGGGAAGTGGAAAGATTCAAGGCAAGGTTAGTAGCAAAAGGGTACAGTCAACAAGAAGGGTTAGATTATCATGACACTTTTTCACCTATTGCAAAAATGGTGACTATTAGATGTGTTATTGCCCTGGCAGTTTCAAAAGGTTGGTGTTTGTATCAGATGGATGTGTATAATGCCTTCTTGCAAGGGGATTTAGATGAAGAGGTTTATATGGAGATGCCTCAGGGTTTCAGACAGGAAGGACAACACAAAGTTTGTAAGTTGCTCAAATCACTGTATGGCCTTAAATTGGTCTCTAGGCAATTGAACATTAAGCTTACCTCAGCCCTATTGAGTGTAGGTTTTGTTCAGAGCACTTATGACTATTCCGTGTTCACTTTGAAAAGGAAAGAAGGGATGGTTGTGACCTTGGTGTATGTTGATGATCTACTCATTACTGGGGATAATGAATCAATAATCAAAGAGGCAAAACAAGTATTGCATCAACAGTTTAAGCTCAAGGATTTAGGAGAGCTTAAATACTTCTTGCGGATTGAAGTGTTAAGATCTGCACAAGGAGTAATCCTGAACAAAAGAAAATATATTCTTGAGCTCATTTCTGAGACAGGACTTGCTGGTGCAAAACCAACATCTACACCTTTAGAGCCTAGTACTAAACTGACTTCAGTAGAGTATGACAAAGACAATGGGGTCAATGGAGATGCTGTCTTGAAAGACATTACTTCCTATCAGAGGTTAGTTGGAAAGCTACTATATGCAACTATCACTAGACCTGATATCAGTTATGCTGTGCAGTCATTAAGTCAATTTATGAATCTACCAAAGAAGTCACATTTGGAGGCTGAAAATAGGTGATCAGATATTTGAAGGCACTGTAGGTCAAGGAATTTGGCTGAAGGCTCAGGCTGCTACAGAGTTAGTTTGTTGGTGTGATTTGATATCGCCCAAATTACACCTCCCCAAGGAAGTATAAGCTGTCGCTGTCAAATAAAGAATCTAACGAAGGTTAGGGTCAACCCACGAGGAATATGGTTCAGAATTAGGCTAATTAAGATTAGTTGTACATTTAGTCTAATTATCTCTAAAAGAAAGGGGGGTTTAGATAAACTAGAATTAGAGCTACTGGAGACGAATTAAAATAAATAGCAGAAATTATGCAGTTTGAGATATCAATATGAGAATAAAACTAGGGTTTATGTGTTCCCCATAAGCTCTTAACTCAGTAAACCTAACAATGATAATTCTTTCTAATGTCTAGCATGCATGATCGGTAAGTTATGTATCCCTAAGTGATTGGTCCTCTAAATAGGGAATTTCACTACGCATACTAGTCCATCTCCGTGTATTGATTTACTGACCCTTACCGTTGACCCAGATTAACCCACAACTATTTCTAGGTTGGGTTATTAGATAGTGGACTACTCAACGCTAAATCTCTATTGTGTAATCTCTTTCTCATTCATTACTACCTGGTCCGGCTAGTAGGAACGAGGTGAGTTCTAACATCGGCCCCCGTTAAAAAGCAATCTAAACGAAGAGATTAACAAAAATATGCATAAACACTATCAAGAATTATAACATTATCAATTTTACTTTTGTTAATTACTCATGGTTCCCACAACCCTAGTTGTGGATTCAACTACTCATGCTTGTTTGTTCACAATTCATATTAGGGTTTGAATAAATCATGAACTTACATGGATTATAGATGAATTCCACAATCTTGAATTGAAAATCAAAAGCAAATTGCATAAATCAATCTTCAAGAATTAATCTCCTCAAAAGATGAAAAGTAACTCCCAAAGCCAAAAGGTAATATTCAGACACTAGTCAACAACAAAAAAACGAAATTTACATAATGTATATATAGAGAATAAATCCTAATTAGACTAGGGAAAGGAAATCTGGGAAAATTCGGCTTGGGCAGAGTCATCTACGGTTGGCAACCTACGGCTCGTAGGTCCCAACCGTCATTCAGCAGTTAGAAAAATTCCTTAGGGCTTCTTTTTACGGGCATGATCTACGACTCGTCATTCAATGTGCGGCCCGTCCTGTTCTTTCGTCATTCAAGTTCTGCAGGTGACCCTCTCTGAAGTTATCTACGGTTGGGCATCTACGGTCCGTCATCTTAGTCCGTCATTCCATACTTAGCCAATTCTTCAGGCTTCTGAACCTATGACCCTAACTCACGACTCGTGAAAGCATTGACGGTCCGTAGACTGTCTCGTACATCACCAAAAGTTAACTGCTGCTGCATTAATCTTCTCAACTGCTCCAAAAGGCCTATTCCCTACAACTTTACACAAAAACTATTAAATATAACAGCAAACCACTTAAGTAACATCCAAAATTCCAAGTTTAATGCATCAAAAGTACCGTAAATTCATGGTTCATCAACACCCTCAACTTAAAATCTTTGCTTGTCCTCAATCGACACAACAAATTCTAGACAACGCGAGTATATAAGCAACCCAAACTTCAAGCAATCACACAGCAAGTTCCTCAATCTTTCTCTTCCTTATTCATTCTCAACTAAGTGCAATTTCATTACAAACCCAACAAGCTAACTTATGCAGATCAATTCATGACATCGACATACCAATAGACACACATACATACACATCTAACAATTTTACCAGGATATCAACTTTCCAATAACACAACTTGTGCCCTCACTACAAAGAAATCCCCTTTTTTTGTTTACACATAAGTTGACTTTTTAATCTAGGGACTTAGTTCACACTCACACTCAGAATGAATTCAATACAATCTGTGCACAATACTATAGGCTTGCCCTTATGTTCTTTACTTTGGCTTTTCAAACTTCTCACTAGAATCACTATAGGACTTTATTGGCTTGTAACGTAGGCTCGGGGTTAGGTGTGGTATATTTGGACATTAAGTGACTTCGCTCCACCCCTCCTTAACATCTAGTTTGACTCGCTACCTTTCTTTTTCAGCCACTTTTCATTCTCTTATTTTTTTTGCTTTGTACTCTTTTCCTTCTGACTTCTATCAGTTTGAGTGTGATTTCTTTTCTTGAGTTCTTCTTGATTACAACTTTTGATTCATTTCACTTCTTTTTGTTGCTTCACACTCTGAATTTTTCTCATTCTTACACTATCTGCTTCCTTTGCTCTACACACAACTCTATTCGTATCCTTATTTTTCTTGCTTTCCTTCATAATAGCCACCCTCAACTTACACATTTAGTATGAGCTAAGGTACACATTATCCTTAGAAAGGACTAGAGCCAGAATTCTGGTAACTTTGCAGTAGCCACCCTCAACTTAGGCTTTTGGCCTATGTTGAGGTGCACAATGTCCAAGGAGGAACCAGGGCCAAAACAAATTTTTAACAATACTTTAAGGGAAGGTGGACTGGGTGTAAAGAAAGAATGGTATTCGTTAGGCTCAATCATTTGGATAAAAAAGGGAAAGATTTTCACACATGATATGGTTATTTCATTTTAGGCTTAAGTGGACTTAATAACAACAATGGCCTATGATCATCTTCTAGTGTTAAGTTCAAATTACCTTAGCAAGACCAACGGGGCAAGTTCTAGATTGGCACATCTTATTCAAATATTCAAATACTCTCACTCTCACATGGAACCTTGTTGCAATTATCGAATCATCAATGAACTTGGTTAATGCTTTAGCTTAAGTAATAGTGTCCTATTTATACTAATCATGTCATTCAAAGATCCAACATATTCAACTTATTCAATTCACATTCACAGCACAAATTTTAAGATTGGACGGATATCAATTTTATACACACTAATGCCATCATGCTTTATTTCCAGAACACTTGTACACAATCACAATCCTAAACATGCCGGTTCAACAGAAAGTAAATAGTGCAATGTCCTCAATGCACAAGAAAAATTAAAACATTGGGTGAGACAAACCTGTGGTACATATGCGCTAGAGATCAATCAAAAAGTGGTGGGTTCGGTAGCCCAGAACCCATGGGATCACCATGCTGGGCACCATCAGTAGTACCCTCAGTCGTAGTGCGGGGCTCGCCATCATTAGCAAGCCCCGATGCAGAAGCACTATCGCCCATCTCCCACTCACGCTCCTGTCTCAACTGCTCATCCAACACAGACTGCTGCCGGGCAGCCTCATGCTCCCGATGTTCCCGCTTCTGAGCTTGCCTCACCGCCTCCAGGTCTAATGCAATATCCTCACTAGTATGGACCCGCTTTCCTGCTCCTCGGGAGGGCTCAGTGGACTGCTGTACTCCACCAAAAAGTGCAGCATTACGCACTAGATCATCTGCGTCGATCTCCGGTGCAGGTGTCGGAACAACCACGTCTGTAGCAGCCAATGCTGTAAGATCAGCATGCAGACTAGCTAACTCCATCTGGAAGGTAGTCAGATCAACCACAAGGCCAGGCTGGGACCTCTCCATCATCAGGCTCTCGAATGTATCAATCCACCGACTAACCGCTAGTATCTTGGTATCAACCATCCGCTCGATCCGGGCCTCAAACTCGTCAACTGACTTCTGCATCCTTGGCTGGATAAGCTGTAATAAGGCTGCCATCTGAGCCTCTAGCCGACTCACCCTAGAAATGGGGAGTATCGTGGTCCTTGTAGCAGGTGGAACACGGGGTGCGCCCGCTGTAGAAGCTGAGGCGGTGGATGGGGGCACAGACCCTTGAGGCTCCGCTGTAGGTGCCGGCACTGTATCATCATCCTGCTCGGGGGCCAATGCCGCGTCCATGGGTGGTAGCTCCACCTGAATACCCCTACGCGGTGCGGCAGGTTTGATGTCATCTTGTATAAGACCAAAATCAACGGTCTTAAACACCTCGATGTTAGAATCAACAAAACAAACCGGGACCGTCGCCTCTCGACACAACCTGAAAATGAGGCAAGGAAAGGGCAAGGTCGTCGTCGTCCGAAAGGCCCTCTCATATATCTCAGCAATGATCACACTAGTAAAATAAGCCTCGTGCCTCGCCATCAAGCACACTACCATCACTGCCCGGTCCCAAGTCAAGTGGTTATCCACCATAGTGGGGGGCAATCGGTTACGCACTATAGACCACCAGAATTTAGCTATGAAGCTTAGTGTGGCCTTCTTAATAAGCAGGGTCATGTCTCAGACCCAATTAGTATGGAATCCCTGCTTAACAATATGTCCAGCTACCCACCGAAGCAAGGACTCTCTCTGCGCCGCATCTCTCATAGCTCGACTGCGGACCTGCTGTATCTTATAATCAAACTCAGCCATGTTGATAGGCTGAGCATGTGAATGGCCGTAAATAAAATGACGTAGTGTGGCCTCTAAAATATCAACGGGAATGTCCCGGACTAAAGTAGACTGGAGTGGGGGCTGCTCTAATGGCTTTTCCCTCCGGGGCAAAGTCTGAAGTACCGTGGCAGCATAAGACACTTAGAATTCATGTACCATGATCGAACTATATCGGGTAAGCGTCTCAGCCATCCACTCACATCGATGCCTCCTGAATAGCTCATGTATCTGGGGCATGGTGTGGAGGCTGCCTATAAGTACCCGCCGCTCTTCCTCAATCTACCTAGCAGACTTGTGTTGGGCATTGTGGCGGATAGCATTAGCATAGATTCGATACATGCCCGGAACACACCACAGGTTAGGGTCGTCCGCAACCCTAATCGGGTGTTCCTCGCCAAGGTCTTCATCACCCGATTCGGACTACAGGTAGAGCCGGAATCAGACTCCGATTCCGACTCCGAGTGAGTACTATGCTCAGACTGAGAGCTAGGGGAATCTCTGATTGGGGTGGCATCACCACCCTTGCTCGAACTCTGCACTTTCTCTTCAGACTGCGAAGCGGCCTCCTCCTCTCCGGAAGTGGATTGCTCTGGGGCCAGTACTATGGTTGTCTGCTGGGCCAGCTGCCTAGTCGTCCGAGGTGACCTGGGAGAACTGGCCCCCAAAGGTGGGTCATATTCAGACCCACTCCGCTCCTCCTCTGAAGCCTCGTCTATAATCAACCAACGTCGGGCCGGAGGAGCTTGTGCAGGGGCCTTCCTTTTATAGTGTTGCATTATTTTCGGAGGCATTGTAGCTGCAAAGTCATCATTAGTAAATAAAAAATACAAAAACAAAACAAGAAAAGAAAATAGGAAAGAAAAGAAAATAACAGGAAAAAAAAACTACTGCTACTGCTTTTGGTACCTACGGGCAAGACCTACGGACCGTAGAAAGAACTACGGGCCATAGACCTAACCGTAGATAGGGGAGTCCTATTTTCAATTTTCTGAAAATCAAATGATGGTTTGCAGGATGGTTCGCCAACAGATCTATGGTTCGTAGATCAAACCCGTCAATTATAACTTAGCCTACTGTGTGGTGAGACAGACTGACGAGGGGTGACCTATGGTCGGTAGGTTACCCTACGACCCATAGGTCATGGCCGTCGACCACAACAGTTTCAGTCACACAAAGTTTTGCCCACAAACACAACTTAAACAATTAAACAATTCTAGACAAAGCCTTAAAACATATAAACAAGTTATGCTTTCATTCCTAAAGGCTCAAATTTAGCATTTAAATTCATGATCTCAATTCAAAACAAACCCTAAGTCCGGAGTAAACACATAGGCAAAATTCAAAGTACACATCACCTTACCCTCATACTATCAACACATAGGTATGTATAAAAAATAAGTGCAACATCAATTTACACAAACTACTACCCAAGGCATAGACCGAAACAACTTCAAAGTTTAACTTAAATAGTAAACATAACCTCATACCTGCAATGGAGTGTGAGATGGGGAGAAACATCAATGTTAGTGACCACACGAGAAGAAAACTCCGAACCCACGCAGTGAGGGTGGAAAGGCAGTGAAGGGGGTAGAAAAGAAGAGAGGAAAAAAATGAAAAAGGAAGAGGGGAAGAGAATTTTGGGAGGGAGTATATATAGATGGTGAGGGGGAGTGAGTGAAAGGGTGTTTTGAGAGATGGAGGGGTGGAAATTTGAAGGGGTGTAACGGTTGGGAGAAGAGGGAAATGGGGGTTGTATTTGAAAATAGGGGGGTTTTCTATTAAATTACACGTGGGTCGGGTCAATTTAAACCTTGACTGCCATCTACGATTTCCCATCAACGGTTCGTAGATAGTTTGACAGTCCGTCAATTGGTTATGTCAATGCTTCTTAACACTTGACAAAATTTCAAAACGTACTTGGGGTCTAGGTTGCAGACTACGATCCGTAGATTGATATATGGCTCGTACTGTGCAGCCGTAGTCTTAAAGCTGTAGCTGTTCCTGAATATTCAGGTCTACGGATGCCATTTAATGTTCATCAACTGAGTAACGATCCGTAGATGGGACCCGTAGACTCTTTTCTACTTAGTGTTCTGCAAATCCTTTCTTACTTTCCTGCACACGTCACAAATATTAGGACTTCCCTTTGTTTTTATTGACTCTTTTTGACACGAACCCTATACTAACCTATTCTTGCCAATACTAAGACTCAGAAAACATAAAAAACTAGAGAAAAAGATTAACTAACATAAAATCACTAAGACAAATCCTAAATTGGCTAGAAACTACAGCTTGGGTTGCCTCCCAAGTAGCGCTTGATTGAACGTAGCGGCACAACGCAGTTTTCTTGCCTACTCAGACTTCGACAAGACTCCATAGCTTAATTAGTTCATTGACCTTCTCCAAATGGCCCGCATAGAGTTTGATCCTCTGGCCATTAACCTTGAATTTGGTCCCTTCCTTGTTCTCAAGTTCAATGACTCCATGTGCAAACACTTGGACGACCCTGAATGGTCCCGTCCATTTTGACTTTAGCTTGCCAGGAAACAATCGCAACCTTGAGTTAAAGAGAAGCACCATATCACCGGGAGTAAAACTGCGCTTTTCGATCTTTTGATCATGGTACTTCTTCATCTTCTCCTTGTACAAGGCTGAACTCTCATAAGCTTTGAGGCGAAACTCATCCATCTCATTTAGCTTCATCATTCGTTGACTTGATGCAGCCCTAATCCAAATTCAGTTTCTTGAGTGCCCACATCGCCTTATGCTCAAGCTCTACAGGTAAGTGACAAGATTTCCCAAATACAAGTTGGTAAGGAGATATACCTATGGGAGTTTTGAATGCAGTGAGGTAAGCCCATAGAGCATCATCGAGCTTTCTCGACCAATCAATTCGGTTTGCATTCACAGTGATTGACAGAATTTGCTTGATTTCTCTATTGGACACTTCAACCTGCCCACTAGACTGTGGATGATAAGGGGTTGCTACACTGTGACGAACACCATACTTCTCAAGCAATGCCTTGAACAACTTATTGCAAAAATGGGAACCTCCATCGCTGATTATTGCTCTTGGTGTACCTAACCTGGAGAAGATGTTCTTTTTCAGAAAGGCGGTGACACTTTTGCCTTCATTATTTGGAAGCGGTATAGCTTCCACCCATTTTGACACATAGTCGACCACTACAAGGATGTACTTCATGCCATTCAAACTCACAAACGGGCCCATGAAATCAAGGCCCCATACATCAAAGAGTTCCATGACGAGTATTGGATTCATAGGAAGTTGTTGCCTTCTTGAAACACCTCCTTCCCTTTGGCATTGATCACATGCCTTAGCAAGATCATGGGCATCTTGGTGAATTGTAGGCCAGTAATACCCACACTGCAAGATCTTGTGAGCAGTCCGGATGCCACTATGATGACCACCAACAGGGGATGAATGACAAGCTTCAAATATACTCATTATCTCTACCTCGGGTACACAGTGACGAATAATCCCATCAGCACATATACGGAAAAAATAAGGCTCTTCCCAGAAAAACTTCTTCACATTGGACATGAACTTCTTTCGTTGATGGAATGACAGGTCCGAGGGCACCACATCGCTAGCCAAGTAATTGGCAAAATCTGCAAACCATGGTATAAGATCAAAAGAAGCAGCTAATACCTGTTCATCTGGGAAAGCATCATTAATTTCTAGTCCATCTGCTAACTTCTTCATAGCTTCATCTTCTAATCTAGATAGATGATCAACCAGTTGGTTCTCGGTTCCCTTCCTAACTCGAACTTCGAAATCAAACTCTTGTAGCAATAGGGTCCGGATTAGCCTTGGCTTAGCATCCTTCTTCGCCATGAGGTACCGCAATACAAAATGGTCAGTATGCATAATCACCTTGGTGCCCAACAAATAGGATCTAAACTTCTCAAAGGCGAAGACGACTGCAAGTAATTTTCATTCAGTAACCGTGTAGTTTTTCTGGGCTGCATTCAATGCTTTGCTCGCATAATATATAGGATGAAGTATCTTCTCACGCCGTTGTCCCAAAACTACGCCAAGTGCTACTCAGCTCGCATCACACATAACCTCGAACAGTTTCTCCCAATCTGGTGAAATAATGATAGGTGCAGAAGATAACTTCTCTTTCAGTGCTTCAAATGCTTTCAAACATGCTTCATCAAATTCGAACTTCGTCTCCTTTTCAAGCAATTTGCACAAAGGATGTGCAATTTTTGAGAAGTCCTTTATGAATCTTCGATAGAAACGTGCATGTCCTAGAAAACTTCTAATACCCTTCACCGAGATTGGCGGGGGTAATTTTTCAATCACCTCGACTTTGGCCCTATCCACTTCAATGCCTTTTTGGGAGATTCTATGGCCCAACACTATGCGTTCTTTTACCTTGAAGTGACATTTCTCCCAGTTCAACACATGGTTTCATTCCTCGCATCAACGCTACACTTCACCTAAATGCAATAAAAAATCATCGAAAGAGTTACTAACACCAGAAAAATCATCCATAAATACCATTTTGTATAAGATTTGAATCCATAAACTTGCTATAGATTTGAATCCATAATACCTCAATGGTGTCCTCCGCCATGTCTGAGAAGATAGTCATCATCCAACGCTGAAACGTCACCGGTGCATTGCAGAGTCCAAATGGCATCCTCTTGAAAGCGAATGTACCATAAGGACACGTGAATGTAGTCTTTTCTTGATCTTCAGGGGCTATAGAGATCTGATTATACCCTGAGTATCCATCCAAAAAGTAGTACCACCCATTCCCAGCAAGACAATCTAGCATTTGGTCCATGAAAGGCATAGGAAAGTGATCTTTTTCGGTCCATGCATTGAGCTTGCGATAGTCCATGCAAACTCTCCAGCCTGTGACGGGCCTCATAGGAACACGCTCATTTTTAGCGTTTGGAACCACAGTGATAGCTTCCTTTTTAGGCATGCATTGGACCGAGCACACATATTTACTATCAGCTATAAGGTATATCACATCAGCGTCCAACCATTTGATGATTTCTTTCTTTATCACCTCTTGCATATGTTGGTTTAACCTCCTCTGAGGCTCCACACTTGGAATGCAATCCGGCATGAGTTGAATTTTGTGTGAGCAAATCCCTGGCGGGATACCAATTAT
This sequence comes from Solanum appendiculatum, assembly GCA_018342035.1. Classification (NCBI taxonomy): domain Eukaryota; kingdom Viridiplantae; phylum Streptophyta; class Magnoliopsida; order Solanales; family Solanaceae; genus Solanum; species Solanum appendiculatum. Next base: position 14,969 of record JAGDQO010002128.1, read on the forward strand.
GTCTGCAATCGTCCCTCCAATCGCCCTTTTGTACCGCTTTAACATCGCAACTAGAGCTTCCACTTGTCCTTCATTAAGGTCAGCATCAATAATTACAGGCAATGTGTTGTTCTTGACCAAGAATACATACCTCAAGTGGGTTGGAAGAGCTTTCAATTCCAAATCTGGGGTTCAGCAATGGATGGTCTTGCAGGTGGAGTTTCTCAATTAAGTAGGTCCAAGTTCAGCTTTGGTTGACGATGATGAGTAACACCCCATTAAGTGCAGCCACCACTACATCATATTCAGAGATTCCATCGCCATCGAAGTTCATGATCACAGTCGCAAGCGCTTCAACTCCTAGCCTCTCCTCGATGGGCACCTCTGGGTTGGGCTCATCTGCATAGTTCACCACTGATATTGCCTTGATGTCTCTATGGTGCTTCATTGTTCTGCAGATGTTGAAGGTCACTTTCTTATTGTTTAAGTGAAACTTCATCTGCACCATTTCCAGATCTACCAAAGTGCGCCCTATTGCAAGAAACGGTCTGCCCAGGATTATGGGCACTTCAAAATCCACTTCACAGTCTAGAATCACAAAGTCCGCCGGAAAGGTGAATGCCTCCACTTTTACCAAGACATCTTGTAGTATTCCTATTGTTTTCTTTACCGTCCGATCGGCCATCAGTAGCCTCATTGCAGTCGGCTTAGGGGCTCCCAAGCCCAATTTCTTGAACACAGACAGCAACATGAGATTTATGCTCACATCCAAGTCACAAAGTGCCTTTGGAAAGTGCATCACACCGATAGTACATGGAATGGTGAATGCTCCAGGATCTTCCTTTTTTTGTACCAATGACCTTGTTGCAATGGCGCTACAATGCTGCAACTTGTCATCTTCCTCTAAGCTTGTAGCTCTCTTCTTGGTCACCAAGTCTTTCATGAATTTCTCATATCCTGACATCTGCTCTAAAGCTTCAATTAAAGAAACGTTAATAGATAACTGCTTAAGCATAGATATGAATTTCTTATACTTCCCTTCCTCCGTCTTCTTTACCAACCATTGTGGAAAGGGAGGTGGAGGTCTTGGCATAGGGATGAATTTTTGTGTGACTTCCGCCTCTACCTCGTTTCAATCCTTGGGTAGTTCTACTACCTCTTTCTCATCCTCATAAGACGCCTTCGCGCTTTCCTCTTCAGTTGGCATGGGAGGATCAATGGTCTGTACCCCACTTCTAGTCGTCACAACCATGCATTGTCCGTCATTTTTGGGATTTTGCATGGTGTTACTAGGAAGTGTTCCTTGTTGACGCGGATTTGCATTTATCGACAATTGGTTCAATTGCTGCTCTATTTGTTGAATCGCCACGGCATGTGACTCCACTTTTTGCCTGATGCCTTAGAGATCATTCCGCATGTCCTTCACATTCTTGTCCGTGGCATCAATTCGCTTCATCATCTTGCTCATCATGTCTTCAATACGATTCAAGCTTGATCCGCCATCTCGATTACCTGGTGGGATGTATGCACCGCTCGTGTCATTTTTGTTGTAGTGACCGCGTTGGTTGTAATTGTTGTTCCGGTTGTAGTTCCCTTCACGATTATATTGTCCTTCCCGATTATAGTTGCCATGGTCCAGACCTTGATTCCCTTGACCTTGGCGCCAATTATCGTCAGATCCTTGGGCATTGGTCTGGAAACCCCCCGTTTGCTCATTCACCAGATTTGCATCCTCCTCATGAGTGTACCAATCATTTTGCGGAACCTGATGTTGATATTGGCCTGCCTGGACCTTCTCTGTATTTCCACTTACATGCTTGAGTACCAAACCTAATTCAGTTCTTAGTTGCCAACTCTTCACGGAACTCATCATGAGATGAATTTTCAGCGGCTTGTATTATGAAGGTACTTTTCGTCGTAGATGACGCTCTAGTGTTCCAAGCTTAGTTGTTCTTCGATATCTTCTTGAGCTTCTCCGCAATCTCCAGGAAGGTTATTGATCCATAAGATATGCCTGCAATAGTATCAAGCACCGCCTTACCATTATCATCCATTCTGTGGTAGAAGTATTCTTTGAGTGACTCATCATCGATGCGGTGGTTTGGCATGGCTCTCATGTAGCTTGTAAATCTATCCCAAGCATAGCTGACGAACTCTCCAGGAAGAGCCTTGAAGTTATTTAGTTTGTCTTTGAGATTCAACTTTCTTGACAATGGGAAATATTTCTCAATGAAAACATTATGCAACTCATCCCATGCGTATATGGATTTGTACGAGAGCTCATTCAACCACACAGTAGCGTCTCCAGTTAGAGACAGTGGGAATACTCAGAGACCCACCACGTTCATATCAAGATTTGGATTCCCCACACTGCTTTTGCAAATGCTGGTCACCTTGGTCCAGTGAGCATGAGGAACTTCCGATGGTAATCTAGCAAATAGTCCTCGAGCGGTCAACATCTGCATCAGACTGCTTGTGATCACAAATGTGAATCCTAGTGGTAGTGGCGGAACAACTATAGCGCCAGTTGATCCTGTATTATTATGATCCACTTCAAAGTTGCGGCGAACATCAGATGCAGGCTGCTGCTGTACTTGAACCGCTTGTCGGTTTCCAGGGACCTCTGCAACTTCTGGAGGTTGAACTCCAGGGATCTCTTGTCGTTCCTCGCCAGTAGGAGCATTTTCTTGCCTATCTTGTTGCCCTGTTGTAGCCATTCTTCACAGAGTTCTTCTTAGCTCAGGATCGTAAGGAGTCAGTGGAATGCCTTGACTCCGTGTATTTGTCATACACTAGAGCTATGAACTGTAGAAAATAAAAAACAACAATAAAACGTAAATTCGGAAATAATTTACTAAAGTGCACTAAAAAAATTAGTCTAATCTAAAAGCCTTATTCCCCGGCAACGGCGCCAAAATTTGATATCGCCCAAATAACACCTCCCTAAGGAAGTATAAGCGGTCGCTGTCAAATAAATAACCTAACGATGGTTAGGGTCGATCCCACGAGGAATATGGTTCAGACTTAGGCTAATTAAAATTAGTTGTGCGTTTAGTCTAATTATCTCTAAAAGAAAGGGGGGTTTAGATAAACTAGAATTAAAACTACTAGAGAGGAATTAAAACAAATAGCAGAAATTATGCAGTTTGAGATATCAATATGAGAATAAAACTAGGGTTTATATGTTCTCCATAAGCTCTTAACTCAGTAAACCTAACAATGGTAATTCTTTCTAATGTCTAGCATGCATGATCGGTAAGTTATGTATCCCTAAGTGATTGGTCCTCTAAATAGGGAATTTCACTACGCATACTGGTCCGTCTACGTGTGTTGATTTACTAACCCTTACCGTTGACCCAGATTAACCCACAACTATTTCTAGGTTGGGTTATTAGATAGTGGATTACTCAACGCTAAATCTCTGTTGTGTAATCTCTTTCTCATTCATTACTACCTGGTCCGGCTAGTAGGAATGAGGCGAGCTCTAACGTGGGCCCCGTTAAAAAGCAATCTAAACAAAGAGATTAACAAAAACATGCATAAACACTATCAAGAATTACAACATTATCAGTTTCACTTTTGTTAATTACTCATGGTTCCCACAACCTTAGTTGTAGATTTAGCTACTCATGCTTGTTTGTTCACAATTCATATTAGGGTTTGAATAAATCATGAACTTACATGGATTGTAGATGAATTCCACAATCTTGAATTGAAAATCAAAAGCAAATTGCATAAATGAATCTTCAAGAATTAATCTCCTCAAAAGATGAAAAGTAACTCCCAAAGCCAAAAGGTAATATTCCAAAATTAGTCAACAACCAAAAAACAAAATTTACATAATGTATATATAGAGAATAAATCCTAATTAAACTAGGAAAAGGAAATCTGGGAAAATTCAGCCTGGGCAGAGTCATCTACGGTTGGCAACCTACGGGTCGTAGACAGACATACGGCTCGTAGGTCCCAACCGTCATTTAACAGTTAGAATAATTCCTGAGGGCTTCTTTCTATGGGCATGATCTATGACTCGTCATTCAATGTACGACTCGTCCTGTTCTTCCGTCATTCAAGTTCTGCAGGTGACCCTCTCTGAAGTTATCTACGATTGGGCATCTACGGTTTGTAGCAGGATCTACGGTCCGTCATCTTAGTCCGTCAATCCATACTTAGCCAATTCTTCAGGCTTCTGAACCTACGACCCCAACTCACGATTCGTCAAAGCATTGACGGTCTTTAGACTGTCTCGTACATCACCAAAAGTTAACTGCTGCTGCATCAATCTTCTCAAACTGCTCCAAAAGGCCTATTCCCTGCAATTTTACACAGAAACTATTTAATCTAACAGCAAACCACTTAAGTAACATGCAAAATTCCAAGTTTAATGCATCAAAAGTACCGTAAATTCTTGGTACATCATGATTCTGATTGGCTGCAAGTCCAAACACAAGGAGATCTGTTACAGGGTATGTAGTAAAGTTTGGTGAATCCTTGGTATCCTGGAAGTCAAAGAAACAACACACTGTTTCCAGAAGTTCAGTTAAGGCAGAATACAGGAGCATGGCCTCAGCTGTAGCAGAAATTATTTGGTTAGCACGTCTATTTGCAAAGTTGAATGCTCTTATTCATAAACTAGTTACAATACTAAGTGATAGCAAATCAGTTATTCAATTAGTAGCCAACCCTATATTTCCTGAAAGAACTAAGCACATAGAGATTGATTGCCATTTTATAAGGGACAAAGTGAAGACCGGTGAAGTGAAGACTATGTATGTGCCTACGCAACATCAGGTTGCTAACATATTAACTAAAGGACTGGGGCAGGATCAACACATGCATCTGTTGAGCAAGCTTGGCGTGCTTAACATCTTGCACCCTCCAGCTTGGGGGAGAATGCAAAATATAAATAAGTCATTGTTTCCTAAAGTTAGTTGTAAATAAGTCAGTTTTTACTATTCCTTTTTACTATTCCATTAGTCTGTCACTTCTCTATTAATATTGAAGTTAACAGTCTGTTAGTCTTTGTTAGTCAGTTATTAGAAGAAGTTTGTTAAGATAGTTACATGCTTCTGGATGGTTCTAGAATAGTGTGAACATCTATAAATAGATGCTATATGCAGCACTGTAACAATGCTTTTTTAATTTTTCTTTATTCTCAATAAAACTCAATTCTGTTCTCAACAATGGCTAGATGATCAGTTCATGATCAAGTTTTGAATACAGTGGGAAGCCAAGTTTGTGTTACTTCAATACAAAAGACGATTTCTTTTAAGCTGGGAGTTAACATAACATTATTTGGGTAGTGACTTTTTCAGTTCACATTCATTAATCTAAAGCTTGTCCGTTTCACTCATGAGTCATGACTAAATAAAAGAGAAGAATTCTTGGGTTCACCATTCAATATGAGTTGTTACTTGATTCTACAGTTTTGAGCTATGATTTGAATAGGTATATAAAGAACTAATTAAATGGATTACCTCCGAGGGGTTTGGTATAGTGGTTAGAGCACAACATGTAATATATGAGTTGAGTGCACGATTCAAATTTGAACCCTATCACAAAAAAGACTGGTATTTAAATAGAGAAGTGTAGTGTGATAGACCTACTATCCCAGGAGTGTCTAACCATGTGTCATTGACCCTCGAGGATTTCTCAGTTATTAAGAAAAAGAACATAATATATGGACGTCAAAATTTTTCCTAGAAGCTGTGAACATATATTTTATTGTTAGGTCAAATGATATGGACCTATTTTTTCTTATAACTATTTTATTGATGTAGAGTTATTAAGTATCATGTTTTATCATTAGCGGGACAGATCTTCCCCATAAGTTATGGGTTTGTCAGCACCCAGTAGCTTTGATTCAACTCTATATTTGTGTCAAAAAATCCATAGTATATGTACAACTAATCTATCCCAGTCACAATCATTGACCTGTCTTAGAATTCAAAACCTATAAACTTAAAATCTTGAATCCAACTTTGACCTAGACGTCTTAGTTTTTTTTAATGGTGCAATATTATAAATTTGTTTTACCGATGTATTATTTTAGTTCTATTTAGTGTGATCTTCTCATATACCTTATATTTATCTTCAGATATCAAATATAAATTCTTCTATAGGTTAGAATTATATCATATAGCCTTTAAAATTCTAGGAAAGGTGATAAATATGACTTGTCTAATATCATTACATGAAAAAATGAGCTTAGGAGTTACTAGAATTTTCCACTCAGCAGGTTACATCCCACAGATTTCTGTTCATTAATTGTATGGATGCAGGTTACTTGACTATGGATGTATAGAAAAAATCTAGTGTTGACTATAGATTAGCGCTGAAACTTGTGTTCTTCACAAAATCTTTTTATATCTGATTTAATACTCCCTCTGTCCAACAATAGTTGTCCACTATACTAAAAATAGTTGTCCAACAATACTTGTCCAATTTAAAAAATCAAGAGATAATTTACCTTTTGTATCTATTTTACCCTTGCTATTAAATACTATTTATCATCTAACACATTTTTCAAAGCATTAAATTTAATAAATTCAAAGGATAATATAGTAATATTACGTCCCCTATTATTTATTATTTGTTAAGGGGTGTGCCAAGTCAATAGTGGACAACTATTGTTGGACAGAGGGAGTATTAGATTTTCTATTAGATATTTAATTTTCTATTAGATATTTACTCCCTCCGTCCAACAATAGTTGTCCACTATACTAAAAATAGTTGTCCAACAATACTTGTCCAATTCAGAAAATCAAGAGATAATTTGTCTTTTGTGTCTATTTTATCCTTGTTATTAAATATTATTTATCATCTAACACATTTCTCAAAGCATTAAATTTAATAAAGTCAAAGGATAAAATAGTAATATTACCCCTATTATTTATTGTTTCTCAAGTGGTGTGTCAAGTCAATAGTGAACAACTATTATTGGACAGAGGAAGTAATTGCTTTGACTTAAGACTAGCATGTCAACACATTAAATGCTTTGACTTTTTTATTCATTTTCTTTTTTGTTGATCTATATATTTCTCAGTTCATTGAAGAACATCCTTGCATCTAACTTCCAGTTCTAGTTTGCATCTAACATCCATTTGCATCATTTCATGGGTCGCAATAAGGTTGAGTTAAAGAAAATTGAGGATCCAATATCCCGTCAACAGTTCTATGCAAAGCACAAGGATAACATTCTTAAGAAGTCAAATGAGTTGGCGGTTTTATGTGAGGCAGATGTTGGCCTCTTAATGTTTTCTCCAGCCGGTGAAGTGATCAGCTATTCTAGCAAAGAAAGGTGAATGGAATTTCTACAAAGATCTTTTTTGTTTGAATATTCTATGTTTCCTTTATAATACAGAATGTGATATGATTTTTTTTGGTTGCTTAGTGTTGAGGATATCATGCTCCTTCTTATGAACAAGCCTGGCGAGCTGAACATGAGGTATGTTTATTTCAATATGCTAGATCCATGAATTAGACTTTACCAATTCCATTTACTGACCATCTCAAATGTTATTTTTTGTTGTTCCAATCCACATGATTGTTGAAGATCCAGTACTGCAAATCCAAATGAACAGGTATTAAATTTTACACATTTTTTTACTAATCAACAGCCTTTGTCGGCAAGTCCTTGGAGTTTTATCTGACCTTAACATGCCTTTTATTTTACAGCCTTTGACACAGAGTCTCACACAGTCAAAACAGGAAGGCGAAATGGTGGAAAAGATAGCTACGTATGCCACTCTCCTTTTACACTCCGTTTATATGTATTAGTCTATTAGTTTATCAGAGCAGATACATGACTTCTCGAGTTCTTTTCTTTTGTTTTTTCCTTTTTTATATGGTATTTTTCTACTTGATTGAATAATTCTTGTCTCTTTTGCTGGGTATTTTTATGATGTTGATGATTGGTCAACGTGCTTTAGTGCCGAGGTAAGATTAATTAGTAGAAATGGAATCACCTTTAGCCAATAGTTATAAGCTTATATTTGTTATTACTGAAAAACTCATTAACTTAATATATTTTATGTATTTTCCATATTAGTCTCATGAGAAGAAGCTTAATAAGCTCAAACAAACACTAAGTGAAGCACAAGAGAAAATAAGGTTGAAGATTTCCTCTCTCTCTTTGTCCTTCTTGTCTTTCTTTTTTCGTCTTGCGTCTCTTTTTATATATCCTAAAGATTTCCTTTTTTTATAAGGAATAATGATTTCTTCCCTTGGAGCGGGCAGGTATTATGAACCTCAAGTGGAGAAAATCAACTCAGTCCAAGAAGCTGATGCATATGGGAAGTTCCTTATGAGTGCTGTGAAACTGATTCAACTATCAAAAGTGAGCATATCTCAAGGCTGATGAAAATTTTTACTTCAATTTCTTAGGGCTAGAAACTCTGAAGTAAACTTAAAGCTCAATAAATGATTCCCCCCTCCCCCAACACAAACACACACACACACAAAAAGATGGCACCAGTTGAATTAGGACCGACATAATCATGTTTTGTGCTCTTCTTACTAGGCAAAACTCTTGGGTGACCAAGGATTTCTCCAGAGGAATGAAAATGCCGTGGTAAGCCATTTTTGATTGTTTCATTCTGAGAAGGATGCTTAATTATTTTACCGACATCCGGTATGGAAAGTAACTTTTATAATTATAATTTTTAGGTGTCTCCGGTCAACATAGAGGATACGGCTGCTGCAGGTAGTGAATCTTCATATTCAAATGCTTAGTGGTAATTCTTTTGAGTGTTTTATGTTATATTTCCTAAAGTTTTCTATCTCTGAAGAAGAAGAAAATAGTACTACTATGTTCAGATTGCAAAACATGAAATGTTTGAAAAGATGTTCTTCTTTCGCTCCTAAAAGTTAATGAAGGCTCAGGAGGTTTTCTTTTTTTCCACCCCACCTTATCAGGAGGATCAATAGTGTTCCACTTACCCTACAACATGGCTCGGACCCTCAATCTATCTGTTCAGGAGGTCGTTTGACCATTTGAATGGCGGTGATCCAATTTTAGTACCCTTATATCTATATGTCGTATCATCTTAGAGAAAATTACAGGTCAATACCTTTGGGTCATTTAGTTTATAAAATATGTACATAGTGTATAGGTAGTGTGTAAGTTATACTAATAGACATATCTATGGATACCTATACATATAATAACCATACATATAATAACCATATGTATACACAACATGTTCACACAAGTACAACCGAGTATATATGTAGTGTATGCTTCGGTCATTTTTGGTAAAGAAGATAGATGAATGGTATATATATTGGTAAATATACACAATAACTTCTAGGCCTCAGTCTCAAACAAGTTGATGTCAGAATGCACATTTCTTCATTTAAACTTATTTCATACCATCATCATATTGATCGATGAACTCTATAACCACTCTTTTTTTCAAACACTTGCATATTACTTTGCTTAATTAGATTACACGGAGGAATCTACTGAATCTTGCTTCTCTTGATTTGTAGGAACCAGTAGGTGATGGATGTTTTGAGGAAACAAATCGGATCGCGGTGGAGAAGTAGCTTCCGGTGTCCAACAGCTGCAACAAGAGTTATGTTATACTAGTTTATATGTTTAAGAACTTAGTAGAATGAATAACTTGCACCAATCGTGCAAGCAAAAGTATGAATAATATTGCATATGCCTATTATTAATGCAACTTTTAGAGTTATTGTGTGACATCAAAACATAGGTATTGTGTTTTGAAATAGAAAACAATTTTGTTTGTTTGGTTCGGTTTTTATTTTAATTTGATAATGTTGCAATCTTGTGTTTTGATGATTCCCAAAATGGCTGGGACCTGGTCCAAGATAGAATTGCTTCAGTCCAAGTCTATAAAGGTGGAACAACTGTAAAGACTGTCTTGTCAGCTGGTTAGTGAGAAGGACAATGTACTCCTCTAATGAGAATGGACGAGGTTGTTTGTTCAACGGACAATACACATCCTTGTTGGTCTTGATATATTGAACAAACAACAATAAAAGATTCATTCACTTAAAAAGGCTAAATTTGCTACATGAAGAACTCAAGCTCTCAACCAAACTGCCAATGGACTTGATAGAGTTATCAAGTGTGTCTTAGAGTTGTGTTGAGTATTTGCTTGTAATGTGCTTATATTGTAAGATTCGTTTCTAATCTATAAAGAAATGCATCAAAGTTTGTGTGAACAAATCGCAGGAACACAGTTAGAGTTAAGTGTGTCTTGCATGTGAAGTCTATATTAATTAGAGTTAGTTAATATAGTGGGTAGTGGGGGCATTGCTTTGGCTCGTCTAAGTTATAGAGTTATTACTTTGTAGGAGATTAAGAGGTTAATCTCTTGTGGTGTAGTTGAAGGCTGATTCACTTGTTGCTTGATATTAGTGAAAACAATTGAAAATCTTGTGTGACAGGTCATGGTTTTACTCCCTTGAGCAAGGAGGTTTCCACATAACATTTCTTGTTCTTATTATTAAGTTCTTTACTGGATTCTAAGCTAACTGTTGACCTGGTACTGCGTCTCACTGCAAAGCATTGTATTTTATCAATTGGTATCAGAGCAGGAATTTCTATCTGACTAACATCAAGAAAGGATCCTACGAAAATGGTAGCTTCACCAAATCTGGAAGAAGGTCAGTCGACCACACTCCTCCCTCTTTTTAATGGACAGTATTACGGATGGTGGAAGACTAGAATGCATGACAATATCATGGCTGAAGACAGTGAACTGTGGGACATTATTCTTGATGGGTCTCATGTTCCTACTAAGGAAGTCAAAGAAGGTGATCTGACTCGAGTAGTTCCTTAAACCAGAAGAGAATACAACAAAGCTGATAGTGTGAAGATCGAGAAGAAATACAAGGCTAAGAAGCTGCTGGTATGTGAGATTGGAGTGGACTAATATAACAGAATCTCAGCATGTGAAACATCAAAGGAGATATGAGAGTGTCTGCAGACGGCCCACGAAGGAACTGTTCAAGTGAAAGAATCAAAAGTGGACATACTTACCACTCAGTACGAGAATTTCAACATGAAGGAAGGAGATACCATTCATGAGATGCACACTAGATTCACGTCCATCACCAACGAACTTCGATGCCTTGGTGAACCCATCCACCCAAGCAAGGAAGTTTGAAAGATTCTTCGAGTCCCTCCTAAATCATGGGAGAGCAAAGTAAATGCTATCACTGAAGCCAGGGACCTGAAGATTCTCACCATGGATGAGCTGATCGGGAATCTCCAAACATATGAATTGAACAAGCAACAAGATGGCCTAAAAGCGCCTCCAAGTGAAATGTCTAAAGATGACGAGGAGATGGCCTATCTTACCAAAAGATTTCAGAAAATAATAAAAAAATATCGAGGGTTCGTGAGAAGAGGAAACATGTCGATCTGCAAATGCAAATGATTTGTGTCACTAGTGCGGGAAGCCAGGACACTTCATGAGGGATTGCCCTTCACACAAGCTGGAATACAAAGACTATGCCAGAATGGGAGGAGACAGAGAAAAACGTAGGGACCAGGTCCCTGACAATGGAAAGAGAAAAGCAATTGCTGATCAAATGGTGAAGAATGCTCTTGCTGTGTGGGGAAACTTCTCCAGTGACTCTGAGGAATCAGATCATCCTGAAGATATCTCAATGATGGTGGTCAAGGATGATGAAGACGTCTTCAACTCCCTTTTCTCTCTAATGGCAAAGTCAAATGATGAAGATAGTTAGGATGAGGTAACACTTCTTGACCTTAAAAGCAACTTAGATGCTTACTCTATCAAAAGGTTAAGAAAACTTGCTATTGTGCTAATTGATTCTGTTGATGAATTAACCATTGAAAGAAATGCCTTGAGTGAGAACCTACATAGTTGTCAGGATGAAAAACTAGTTCTTCAATCTCAACTGTCTGAATTGAATGATAGAATGATGAACCTGGAAATCGAACATCTGCAACTAAAACAAATCTATGAAACTCCTCAAAATGAGAAAAGGAAACTGACTGAGTTTGAATTAGATCTGGAAGAAAAACTAAAGAACTCTGAGTTAAAACTAGTTGCTGCTCTAGAAAGAAATTCCCAGTTAGAAAAGGATATTAGGCAAGTTAGGGATGAATTGAATAAATCCCTGAAATGGACAAACTCATCAAGGATCCTTGCAAACTTGACTAGTGAGAAATACAACAATAGAAAGGGCCTACGATGTCAGAAGATAGAGCCTCCTTACAATCCTCATAGCAAGTATGTATCTGTATCTGATAACTTATTGTGTACTCACTGTGGTAGAAATGGTCATCTGAAAAGAAATTATGAATCTCTAAGAAAAGTTAATGAGAATCTTGAAAAGTTCTCTAAATCGAAAGGAAGAAAGGAACCTGGTCCTAGTCATCATTGTAATAAGAAAAAACTGTCTTCATGGACAATGTAGGTGCTTGTGAAGCCATTGTATAGTTTTTGGGAACTCCGTCTCAAGTGGGTTCCTAAATCTAACAAATGATTCTTTACCTGCAGAAGGGAGGAAGCAGGCAATGCTGGATTGTGGATAGTGGATTCTCTAAGAACATGACTGGTGAAACGAATAACTTCCTCTCTCGAAGCACACCAAGGTGGTGGTGTGTTGTTTGGCAACGATAAGAAACGGTACATTCTTGGAATCGGAAAAATTGGAAAGTCCGTGAAGAATTCCATAGATGATGCCTACTATGTAAATGGGTTGAAGTATAATTTACTCAGTGTTTCCCAGATCTGTGACAAGGGAAATTAAGTCAGATTTCTGTCCAACAAGTGTGTTGTAACTAACCTCGTCCCTTAAGAGGTAATATTGACTGCCAAGAGGCTCAAGAACATGTATGTGGCTGATTTGGACTCAATTAAAGGAGACAATCTTACTTTTCTCAGCGCTCAAAGTGAAAATGCTGATCTCTGGTACAAGAGACTTGGCTATGTGAGTGCCTCACTTCTGAACAAACTTGTTTCAAGGGACCTGGTCCTCGGTTTACCAAAACTGAAATTTACACATGACAAGATCTGTGATGCATGTGTGAAAGGAAAACAAATTAGATCCTCTTTCAAACAGAAGAAAGGTGTAAGCACAACAAAGCCACTGAAACTTCTCCACATGGATCTGTGTGGCCTTGTGAAGATTCAGAGCAGAGGTTGAAAGAAGTATATTCTTGTGATAGTTGATGAATTTTCCAAGTTCACCTGGACGATGTTCCTATGAACCAAAACTGAGACAGCTGAAGTGTTGATCATTTTCGCAAAAAGAATTCAAACAAAGCTGCACTGCAAGATTGTTTGGATCTGGTCAGACCATGGCACAGAGTTTGATAATGCCCAAGTTGAGGGTTTTTGCGCAGAACATGGAATCAGTCAAAACTTCTCTGCTCCCAGAACTCCTCACCAGAATGGAGTAGTTGAGAGGAAGAACAAAACCCTGGTGGATATTGCCAGAACCATGCTAATCGATTCAAATCTGGCAAAAAAGTTTTGGGTAGAAGCAGTTAACACTGCATGCTATGTAACAAATAGGTGTCTCATTAGGCCTGTGCCTAAAAAGACACCTTATGAACTGCTAAATGGAAGAAAGCCCAAGCTAAGTTATCTCAAGGAGTTTTGGTGCAAATGCTTTGTCCTCAACAATGGCAAGGATTATCTTGGTAAGTTTGACGCTAAAAGCAATGAAGGAATCTTTGTAGGATACTCCTCAACAAGCAAAGCATACAGAGTGTACAACAAGAGGACACTTTGTGTAGAGGAGAGTGTCTATGTTATTTTTGATGAAGCTGGTGGATTGAGAAATATGGAGGACAGAGATGAGGCTGAACTTGAAGAGTTAATGCACATTCAGAGAGATAGTCTCTTGCAAGAAACTACTCAACTTTATCCTTAAAACAATAAGAATGGCTCCAATTCAGAAGAACAACCAGGTCCGTCCAACCCTTTAGAGTCTATGAACGTAGATGAAGATGCTAAAGATCTCCTGAAAATGAAGAGGAGAAAATTACCAAACCTGGCAATGAAGCTGCAAGGAAATTTGGATGGAAACATCAATTATCGCATCCCATGGACAATCTTGTCTCACCACTAGATTCTGGAATACACACTAGGTCAAAGACTAGAAATCTTGTTGCATTCTCAGTGTAACATCTCAGATTTGAAAAAGGCTAAAAAGGGAAATTGGAAAAAGTCCACAGACCCAAAATAGACCATGGAACCTTCATGGCACCCTAGACTGTCCGTAAAGGGGACCACGACCCATTAAGGGGCTCGTGAACCCTTTCCAGAATATACCCACGGCTCGTGGTGGACTTGATGGCCCGTAAAGTGGGTCGTACAAGTCACCTTGTTGGTGGGGTGTGACCCAAGGTCACTGGAAAAGGGCCACAGACGTCTAAACAGCCTGTGAAGGAGATTTATCAGGTTTTGAGTTTTGGGTCAACTTCAGACGATCATATCTTTTAGCACAAAATGGATTAAGTGGCTCATAACCTATCAAATTAAAGATCTTTGAGTCCTCTTTACATCGCCACTGCGTTTTCTCCATTTGAAATTTGGAGTAAAAAGTTATGCCCATTTTAGTGGAGCCCTGTCGGGCAGGTGAAGCTTCACGACTAGCTTTACGGCCCTTGAAGTGCTTCACGGCCCGTGAAGCCCTCCTTGAAGTCACTGCGTCAGCTTTTAAGTTAGGGTCATATTGGTCTTTTCCCCTATGCGTTGAAAACTTAAACTACGTCGTTTGATGCCTAAACTATGCTATTTTACTCAGTCTAAGCCTAATAATCTAATTAGAAACTACCTAGAATCCTCATTCTCCAAAAATCATCCAACTTAGAAAGAAAAGAAGAGAAAGAGGCGATAGTTCCTCCCAAGAACAAGAAGAGGTGTTCTTCAAGTTCAGCCCCAATTCCAAAGGGATTTCTCCGTAGTTTTCGTCATCAGGTATGTGGGATTTCACTAGTGGGTTCCTTTTACCCATTAGGTCCGGAGAATTCAGTCAGTTCTTCAGTTTCTCATAACTTGTTCAGACCTAGGGTTTCCATAACCTTGGATAGTTATTGTGATTTTAGCTGCTATAGTTTCTATGATCTAAATAACATGTTTTCTTAGAAAATCTGCATAGTCCCTTGTATATATCTCAGAACCCTAGCTTGTACTAATTATCATTATTTGATGAATTATACTCGCTAGGCAGATCAGTCAGAAAATCATGCTTCAAAATTTGAATGCCATAGCTTTCAGTATTTTTATGTTGCATTCTCACATAGCATGTCAGTATTTTGAGTTACTTAGTATTTCAGTTGCATTTTAGCTATACATATTCAATTGGGAGTAGACTTAGCACCGAGTTGGACTAGGGTTAAGCGTATCCTCAAAGTCCCAAAACTAAGTGCCAATGTAGGTTCAGAAGTCAGCTCTGTTGGGCACCAATTTTAGTTATCACGCCACAGTATGCCTTTATACCCCTGGCAAGGTATATTGGGTTCTCTCGATGGGGCGTATACATCGCACTCCATGTTTAGCTGACGTGGCTTATGTCGGTTAATAGTAGCTCCCATAATCATACTCTAATTGCATGGACCATGTTATTAACATTTTCTTCGGTATACAGTTCAGTATGTTATCTTCATGATTAGTACTTGGTCATTGCATCTAGCCCAGTTTTAGTTATACTTCAGTACAACCTATTTCCATGTTCAGTTTATATTGTTTAGCTTAGTATCTATATCCTGAATGCTCATTACATTTAAAGTACTGACACATACTTCTGGCTACATCATTTCATGATGTAGGTTCAGGCGCTCAGCATCCAGATCACGCCTAGCTCGATTTCCAGTCCATACTCAACAGTAATCAGTGGTGTGCCCTCGTAGATCTAGGGCGGTAGACATGCTTTATTTTTCAGTCTTTACTTTTGAGTATCAGTCTTCAAGATTCGTCAAGATCTTTGATCTTCCAGGTATGTAAGGCTTTTTAGTTTTGGGTTTGCTCACCCTCACGCCCTGCATATGTCAGAAATTCTACAAAATCAATCTAGGGTTTTGTTCCTTGATTTCTAGCAAAGTTGAGTTACTCCATTGATTGTATCTAATCCTATTCTTAGGGGTGTGCATTCGGTTTTCGGTTTGGTTTTGTACTATTCAGTTTGGGTTTTTCGATTTTTGGTTTTGAAGAAGTGTAATCCAATTCGAACCAAAATAAATTTGGTTCGGTTTGGTTTTTCTCTTTTCGATTTGGTTTTTTTTCAATTTGATTATTCAGTTATGCAATAATTAGAAACATAATCAAAGTTATATTTGCAATTTGAAAATGTACATATATTCTAATATAAATCACAAGTAAAACGTAAAACACAATACTTAATCATAATGAGAGACAATATATATATATATATATATATATATAATTAGGATTTTTTGATTTTTCGGGTTTTATTTCTCTAAATCCGAAACCAAACCAAAAACCCAAACAAAATAAAATATTAATCCAAAACCAAACCAAAAAACCAATCCAAAATAAAATTTCGGTTTGATTTGGTGTGGTTTTTCGGTTTAATCCAAATAGTGCACACCCCTACCTATTCTTGAGTAAACATATTCATATTGTGAATGTTTTGTGGTATTGTTCATGGTCCTATTTTAGCATGAGCCCTATCCCATTGAGTTAATTCTAAGTTACTGATAAGAAGTCTTTTAAACTATTTAATTGTTTTAAATTGATTTCTTAAAGAAGAGTCTTGAGAAGAGCTTAAAGAAGGGTTTTGAGAAAAGTTTTAAAGAAGGAAGTTTTGAGAAGCATTTGGGAAACTAAGTATTTTCCCCAGGATATCTGTATTTTAAGAATAGAAACAATGATTTCTAAAGTGAGTTATTGAGTACTTAGATACTCTAGAAAACAGTTACCTCTTTAAGAGGATTAGTTGAGTAATTACCTCAACCCAGAAAAGATAATGTTTTTAAACATTTGAGATGAGCACAGTAAAAGATTTTGGGAGTAGTATTGAGCACCGATATGGGAGAGAGTTAAACAACTCATAGCCTCCATAAACCATGTAGCCAACATGGGTAAATGATTCATACTTTTTAAATGATTTCCTTCCATATAGTACTTAGTGGATCCACTTAGTGAGTTTGAGAGTCCTATGCCTGGCAAGTATAGGACCGTTCTGGCAGCGTGGATGTTACGTTGTATCATCACATAGCTCACAGTGATGGTTGTCGGTTAGAGAAACTCTCCAGAGTAAAAATATACATTATTTTCATATTACTTGAGAAGTTGAGTTTTTTTAGAGATGAGTTAGCTTGTGAGGTTTTAAAGTGACTTTATTCATTTAATTCTTTACATTCAGTTTTGAGTTCAAGGTAAAGCTAAGGTGTTTTGTATATACTTATGAGTCTCATGAAAACAGAGTTGAGTAAGTGAAATTGTAAAGTTTTAATGGTTTTGTTCCTTGTCTCTCTACATTCAGTTGAGTTACTTTTATCCTTATTGGTTTTCAGTACTTTCATTTTAGTTATTTATCTACTCAACTATATTACATACTCGTATATTCCATGTACTGATGTCATTTGACCTGCATCTTTGTGGATGCAGATACATGTGTTTAGGATCATCAATAGACGTTTGTTGAAGATCATTTACACTTTCGTAGTAGTAGTTTTGGTGAGCCTCTTAGCACTCTCGGAGGATTCATCTTTATCTTTTTATTTCAATTTTGTTGAGTTGTCGTGGGGTCTGTCCCGACATCCGTCTTAGTTATTTAGAGGCTTCATAGACAGGTCTAGACTTGATCGGTCCCTCAGACTTATTCTTATTTCCTTGCTTTTGAGTTTTGACTGATTCTTCTAGTAATTGCATTTAAGTATTTTTCAGATATTAATTGGCTTTGTAAGCTAAGTCAAGTTTTATGAGTTAACTATGTCATGATAACAACCCCATATGCTCAAGTTAAGTCTTCCGCTAAGTAGTAAGCCATGCCAAGGGTTCTCTTGGGGATCAACAATGGTTCTCAATTGCCAGCTACGTCTAAGGTGTAGGCTCGGGGCGTGATAAAAACTAAGGATTAATGTGAGAAATCGAGTGTGTCTATGTGGATATGATGTTTTCTTTGGGGTTGTACAGGTAAAACACTTGGATGTGGAAGATAGAAGAAAGTAAGAAAAAGTGAACTGAAGTAAGCATCACGGAGCCCTAGACGGGCCGTGATTAGGCTGACGATCCGTCTGATGGTTCGTGGAGAGGAAACAGTGAAGCCCTAAATTTTTTTCAAGCAAACTAAAGGCCACGACACCCCAAACGAGTCTCGATACATTAAACGAGTCGTGAAGAAGTTGCAGTTGAAGATTAATAACATTTTTTGTAAAAGTGTTGAGTCACGAAACACTACACGAGTCATGTAGTAAGTCGTGAATAAGAAGCAGTAACTGAAGACCCTCACTGTCTATGTGGAATGATGAGGGTCTAGATGAGCTGTCAACCCTCTCGTGAAGGTGGGTGCCAGGAGAGTTCTAATTCGAGTAGGACTTGTTTTCAAAGACTATTTTAATTTCTTAGGGTTTATTTTTGAAGATTAGTTTTTATCATTGTCTAGTTTTTTAATATTGTGAGCGGGGGGTGGGGGGGACACTATTCTTTCTACGCCTGAACATATAGCTAATCATTGGTACTTTGGATCAAGACTTGGTGTTCCTGTTTTAGAATTTATAATCAAGAAATTCTTGGTTTGCTATTCTTGTAAGTTTATTTCGTTGTATTTTCAATAGTATCTACTGCTATGTTTCTTGAAATAATGAGCGACTAAATACCAAAACTAAGGTTATGGGAACCATGACGAATACTTAGCCACAAATTCAAATACGAGCAATGTTAACTTGTTAATTGCATATGCTGTTTCTACTTTCGTAATAATTATTTTCTACTGAGTGCACCCATCAGAACTTGCCTGTATTTGTTACTTGTTCGAGAGAAAATTAATGATTAGGAAAAGGTAGAAACAAACTCTGTAAATTTGATGTGAAAGGTTAGAGTTCGAGAGAAGATAACCAACACATCAAATGAGCAAGGGTAAACTTCAAAGCACTCTAAGACCGAGAGAAAAAGAGTGAACATCATCTAATAGGGCTAAAACACGTTTAGATGTATCTAACTTGCTAATAACATAAAATATTAACAATAAGAAGCCTTTCGTATAGAATTCGAGAGTGAAGAGAAAGTCATGGGCAACACAATCCTAGTTTCATTTATCAATTATTGAAACTTTAAAATGATCAGTGCTTTTGTTAACCGTGATACTGAATTCTGCTTTTGTTACTAGAACTATAAACAACCCACTATTTAATTTCCGCATGTTACTTTCTTCTGGAAATATTAACCGTAGTTGAATAAGAGCGCCAGTAAGACTATTTCTGCAGTAAATTCCCTGTGGGATCGACCTCAACTCAAGTTGTGTTGTATAAATTGACTTCGACCGTTTATACTTCTTAATTGATGTGTAAGTTTGAACGTATCAACATCCTATCAACTCAAGGATGTGGCTCATATCTGGTTCACGTAGTGGACAAAAAATAGAGGTGCGAATGCAGCTCCGGTGACATGGCACTATTTTACTGGAGCATTTCTGGATAGGTTCTTCTCGAGATAGTTCAGGGAGGCTAAGGCCCAGGAATTTATAAACTTGTGGCAGGGGTCAATGTCAATCTAGGAATACGTGCTAAAGTTCACTCAGCTCTCCAGGTATGCTCCACATAGAGTGGCCGATCGAGGGCACAAATGAACAAGTTCTTGTTTAGACTATCCAATCTTGTAAAGATCAAGTGCAGGATGCTATGCTATTAGGGGATATGGATATCTCCAGACTAAGGACCCACACTCAAGAGGTTGAGGGAGATAAGCTCAAGGAAATGGCTAAGGATAACAAAAAGGCTAGAATAGGCAACTATGAATATTCTTAGCAGAGGTCTACAGCCCCAGCACCTTCATTAGCTAGCGCTCCGTCCCCCAGGTTTTGACAGGATCAAAAAGGGAGGGCATCAAGCTGTAAGTCTCACGGGAGTGCTTCAGGTAACCAGAATTTTCCATCTTGCCCAAAGTGTGGTAAGAACCATCCGGGAGAGTGTCTTGCTGGAGAGAGGGGTGCTTTGGGTACGGTCAGCTTGGTCATAGGTTGAAGGAATGCCCATCTGCTAGGCAGGGACAGAGAGTTAACAAAGCTTAGTTTACAACTTCAGCAGCTCCGCAGGTCGCCCCACTCAACAGGGTGCCGTATTCGGTACAGGTGGTAGTTAGCGCCAGAATAGGTTGTATTTTCTTCAGGCTCGCTAGGACCAGGAAGATTCTCCTGATGTAGTAACTGGTACGTTACAAGTCTTCCATGTAGATGTTTATGCATTGTTAGATCCAGGGGCTACACTTTCTTTTGCAACTCCTTATATAGCAGTAAACTTCAGTGTCAGTCCAAAAACTCTTCCAGAACCCTTCTCAGTCTCTACTCCAGTTAGTGACCCAGTTATAGCTAGACGAGTATATAGAAATTGCTCTGCCATAATTTTTGAGAAAGTCACCTTAGCAGACCTTGTAGAGTTAGAAATGATAGATTTTGATATCATTCTAGGCATGGATTGGTTACATTCCTGTTATGCCTCAGTCGATTGTAAAACTAGGATCGTTTGGTTTCAGTTTCCAAATAAGCCAATCATAGAGTGGAAAGGTAGTAACTCAGTGCCTGCAAGTCGATTTATCTCTTATCTTAAGGCCAAGAAAATGATTTCCAAAGGGTATATCTATCATCTTGTTCGGGTTAAGGACTCAAACTATGAAACCCCAACTCTTGAGTCAGTCCCAGTGGTGAATTAGTTTCCAGAAGTGTTTCTAGAAGATCTTCCCGGAGTTCCTTCCTAAAGGGAAATCGACTTCGAAATAGATCTCCTTCCAGATACCCAACCTAGTTTGATTCCTCCTTACAAAATGGCTCCAGCTGAGCTGAAGGAATTGGAAGAATAGTTGAAAGACCTTCTAGATAAGGGTGTCATCAGACCCAACATCTCTTCATGAGGTGCTCTAGTGTTGTTCGTGCGTAAGAAAGACGGTTCTTTCAGGATGTGCATTGACTATCGTCAGTTGAACAAAGTTACAATCAAAAATAAATATCCCATCCCCAGAATTGATGACTTGTTCGACCAGCTTCAGGGTGCTAGTTGCTTTTCTAAGATAGACCTCAGATCCGGCTATCATCAGCTCAGAGATAGTGATATCCCAAAGACGGCCTTCAGGACTCGATATGGTCACTATGAATTTGTAGTTATTTCTTTTGGAGTAACAAATGCTCTTGCAGCTTTCATGGACTTAATGAACAGGGTGTTCAAACAGTATTTGGACTTGTTCATCATCATTTTTATTAATGTTATCCTCATTTATTCTCGGAATGAGGAAGAACATGTGACTCATCTGAGAGTGGTTCTGCAAACCCTCAAAGATTGCCAGCTATTCGCTAAGTTCAGCAAATATGAATTCTGGTTACAGTCGGTCGCTTTCCTTAATCATGTGGTATCCAACAAAGGGATACGAGTGGATTCTCAGAAAATTAAGGTAGTAAAGAACTGGCCTAGACCCACATCTCCGACTGATATCAGAAGTTTCTTGGGTTTGGCTGGTTACTACCGGAGGTTTGTTGAAGGATTTTCATCCATAGCTACCCTATTGACCAAGTTGACTCAGAAAAAAGTCAAGTTTTAATGGTCAGATGAGTGTGAGAAAAGCTTATTAGAATTGAAGACCAGGTTGACTACAACTCCTGTGTTGATTCTACCAGAGGTTCAAACGATTATGTGGTTTATTGTGATGCATCCAGGGTCGGCCTAGGTTGTGTGTTGATGCAGCAGGGTAAGGTCATAGTTTATGCTTCTAGACAACTTAAGGTCCATGAGAAGAACTACCTGACTCATGACCTCGAGCTTGCAGCCGTTGTGTTTTCCCTAAAGATTTGGAGACACTACTTGTATGGTGTCCATGTTGATGTGTTTACAGATCATAAGAGCCTCCAATATGTGTTCACCCAAAAAGAGTTGAATCTTCGTCAGAGGAGATGGCTTGAATTCCTCAAAGACTATGACATGAATTTGCTCTACTATCCGGGTAAGGCAAATGTAGTGATTGACACCCTCAGCAGACTTTCCATGGGTAGTGTGGCACATGTTGAGGAAGAGAAGAAAGAATTAGCTAGAGATGTTCACCGGCTTGCACGCTTAGGAGTTTTCCTTATGGACACATCATATGGTGGTGTGTTAGTGCAGAATGGATCAGAATCTTCATTGGTAGCGGAGGTTAAGTAGAAACAAGATAGTGATCCTATATTGCTTCAGTTGAAAGATACAATTCATCCGCAGAGACTTGAGGTTTTCTCCCAAGGGGGAGATGGTGTGCTTCGTTACCAGGGTCGCTTGTTTGTCCCTAATGTGGGTGAGTTGAGGCAGAAGATCTTTACAGAAGCCCATAATTCTAGATATTCTATTCATCCAAGTGCCACTAAGATGTACCGTGATCTATGGGAAGTTTATTGGTGGAACGACATGAAGAGGGACATCGTAGATTTTTTAGCTTAGTGTTCCAACTGTCAGCAAGTTAAAGTAGAACACTAGAAACCAGGAGGTGTGACTCAGGAGATTATCATTCCTACTTGGAGAATATAGCCGAGATGGTCTTTGCGACATGGCAAAACAATTCAATCTATTGTTCCAGTTGATTTTGTGATGATTTACGTGGATCTAATCTAGATCGGTCTATGATGCCTACTCAGTGTGTGTGATGTACTGATACTAAGTACGATAGAAAACTAGGGAAAATATCAGCTTTCATGAATGAATTATAAGTTCACTCTAAATACAACGTTAACCAATATTTATCACAGGAAGTTATTATTCCAACACTTTCATGATACGATGGTGAGCAACTAAACTGCTGCAAACAACTTTCATAAAACACAGAATCAATATCCTAAGAGAATTTATTTTGAAGTTCTGCAATCTCTGTCTTATTAAGCTGGAAGTATTCTGCAAGAACTTCGTCCATTATACAGGAAGCGAATTAGACCTATTGGGATCACAAACACATCGCCAGGATTCAAGATTTTAGTGACGACTCTTAAAGAAGTTTGCAGCATCAGGGACAAGAAATCCTAAATAAACAGTGCCCTCTAGGATAGTTATCAGCTCAGTAGCTCGAGGGTGCGTGTGAAGTGGAGCAAGACCATGAGTTCCAAGTCAGCATGAGCAATAGAAATACCAAGAGTGCTAAGTTCAGGCATGTTGTTTACATCCACAAACATTATAGTGGAACCAAATGGGGGCACTGCATTTCCTGAGACCAGGAAAAAAGAAATCATCTGTTGTTGCAAGCTTTGGGTCTTTGCAAATCTTTCCATTCACGAAAACTGAACAGGTGAAATAAAATGAAGCTAAGCATATTATAGTATTATAGAAGGATGATAAACCTGAGGCCTAAGATTCGTTAATTGCAATACATATGTCCTGTAGAGGGTGGTTATCATAAGCATAAGCAGGGGAACAAATGAAAGAAGTAATGGCTACGGTTGTTATGAGCCACCACATGCTCATTGCTGCCATCTACAAAGTTTTGTTTTCTTTGGGTTTGTTATGATTTTTTCAAACAACCAGTAAGGTGTGACTACTTATACGAGATAAAGCAATAGGTTAGGTACAATTTTGATCATTCACCGTAAAATGAACCAAAGTTGAGTACTTTGCACTATCTTAGCATATTTACTCCCACCTAATCAATCATCGTGTCACCCAAATGAGAACCGTTTCTCTTCCAAATCTAGTTGTAGATTTTGGAAAAAACCTTAAACCCAATGAGCTCATCGCCATGCTCAGACGAGAAGTGCTAGACTCATTCCTCAGGCAATGTGCCCTCATATTACATAGACCAAAGTCTTAAATTTAAACACAAAAGTATCAACTATGTCACTCATTTACTATTTAGTTTTCTTACTAATATTTGTCTTTGGTTCTAGTAATATCAGTAATCTATCGGCTAACAATGTCAAAAGTTATCAAATTTTGCAGAAACTTTCTGTCCTTATCTTGTATGGTTATACTCAAGATATATGCTTAGAATAGTAGTTATGTTAAGATTGAGGCCGTAGCATGTATCCATTAAGATAATGACACAAAGCCACAACAAATTCTTTAGTTGAAGTGAAACTTGAATTAAAAACTAGCAAACTTGTACTAAAACCAACAAATTAAAGGTACAAATTATTTGACTCGTCAATAAAAACCGCCTTCACTTAAAATGAGATGGAGGGAGTACTTAGTAAGTATTATTGAGATAATCTAATTTTAGATTTTAGAACTGGTTAGCAACACTATGTAATATAATCTTGTAAATATTTTATGTTTTACATTTTTAGGTTAGAATATATATAGATTTTAAAAAAAATAGAATGGAGTTGCATCTTGGTTCATTCATAAACTTGTAACTAGAGCAAGTAGACTCAAAATGTAAAATAGAAGATTTGGGGGTGGGGGTGGGGGGGAGCTAGTGAAAGATCAGATGGTTTAATTCTAGACTAGAAAATAATAGGTTGGGTTTTGAGGGACCAATAGATAGACAGAGTATGAAAGGAAAACATACTGAATATAGGTTAGGTACAATTTTGACTATTCTTCGTAAAATGAACTTAAAGTTGAGTACTTTGCACTATCTTAGCATATAATTTACCTTTTAGTTATATATAATTTCATTATAACCTCTCACCTCGTCGATGCTCGTGTCACCCAGATGAGAATCGTTTTTCCGCCAAATATCCTCGTAGATTTTGACAAAACCCTTAAACCCCACGAGTTCACAACAAATTTGATTACCAACAATGACGAATTAATTTGTTGCTTACAAACCAAATTTCATCCGAAAATAAATTCGTCAATCAGTTATTCCCAAAACATGGGTCACTAAAAGTGTATAAAGACAATTTCATACATCCTATCAAAAATAAAGTTATATTCACTACGAATATTTTGTCCTTCCTTTGTACACTTTTTCTCTACTGCTCCATCCCCTACACAACTGCAACCAACAAAGAAAAAACAGCAAACAAAAAAATATTAATATAAAAAAACTTAATTAATTTTAGATCTTTCTTCAAAGTAATAAATCCTAAACTCTTTTTTTAATTTTAAATGAAGTGTACACTTACCGTCTGACAAGCACTAAAAATTGAGAAAGGGAGAATCCTTGATCTTGTCGATGGTGCAAAACATGAGTTTATTGACGGCAACAACAGATTGAGGAGAAATATTTGCAGTGGGTACATTATCTACGAAAATCTGGAATGCGACAGTGAGGAAGGATCCACTATAATAAGAAATTTCGTAGTTAGTACTACTTGAGGGCCCATCAGGGAATATAGCAAATCCAGAAGGTAATACAGGAACACCATTTGGAATTCCACCACATAATACCATGTCTATTGCGGGAATATCAATAGGTGCATAAATAATAAATGACCCCGTTAGATTAGTGATGCTCTCTTGAACTATCAACATATTGTTTTGAGCTGGATTTGGACTCTGCAATTCATGAGCCAATGATTGAAATTCACGCTTCATTCTTTTCTTCAGTCATACTAATTAATATCATATGAATCCATAGGATATTAATCAATGTAGTTATTATAAATCACTATTCAAAATAAGCGGATTTGAATAGTTTGGCCAAACATACTATAAATTTTCTTACATTGACTCTCAATATGGAGACACAATTGCCGGTTTCCCTTCCACTTGGAATATGAGTAACTTCTTGAATAGTAGCCCCATTGGATAGAATGTCTCACTGTAATATTCAATGATACTACTATTAAAAAAATGTAAATATTCAAAAATAATTGACTGATCTTTATGAATAAAAAATTCAGAAAGTTAGAGAAAATTGTGGCAAAGATTATATAAATTGCCCATAAATATATTGTGAGTGGTACCTTGCCCCTTGTGTTTTCATCCCGGAGGAAATCAAACACGGTTTTTGGAAGAACAGGCAGCCAGATGGAAGTTGAAGTGCACAACACAATGCCCCGTGGTCTTCCTGGATCGTTGATGCTCTGCCTAGTCATGACTTGAAGATCTTTAATATTATAGCCACTTTCTGTGAAAGTTGTCCATTGGTGTGTTGTTGTTCCACTCACTCCTGAAATATAGTTTATTATCTTTCTTTCCCCAAGCTTCAACACACTTTTTCTTCTCTCTTTATTCGTTGGCACTGTAAAGGCAATAATTATATTATATTATAATGTGAGTTTGAGCATTTGAATTCAAGAGCTAATTGAAAAAGGAGTATTTCAAATCATTGAAAAAGGATGGTCATGTACCTATGCGTATGATTAATGTTATTTTGGGGTGAATTTGTGGCTTCTGCACTTGCTAATCGTTCACATTGTCTATCCAAAATAGAAATCCAACGCTTTGCCCCAAATGCAAGGCTGAAATTCACAAAGGCCTTGTAAAAGGTGTGAATTAATGTGTCATCGGCCTCGATATGCTCAACCCAAGTGACCTGGAGCATTGTAAAAGGTTGACTTATGATAATTCAAATTTATAATCTCAGGATAATATATATTCAGACAATTATTTTTTAATTTTAATCTTTTACAGATAATTAACATTTCTTTTGAAAAATGTTGAAACAAGGTTCGAGACTCCATGAGTAATCAGCTTGCCCCTTAATCATTGTTAGACATCGTATATGTTTATTGAAATCTTTTACCTTTGAGATACCATTTGACATTTGTTGAATCATGCATCCTGAGGGCCTTTTCCAACACCTAGTAATTGCGGTATGCTCTAGGGAAACATCAACAATTGCCCATAGTCCATCAACAATTTTATTGCAAGACCTTATGAAGTAGCAATCTTGATTTGGAATTTGAGGAGAGGGAGCTTGAAACTCTGCATATATCTGCCCAACGAAAAAAAGAAGAATAAAATGACACAAAAAAATAGTGTAAATAATTATATAAAATTCCAGTCTCATTAAGTACATTTTTTACACCATTATGTTGGGAAGCCAAAGTGGCTCTCCCATTTGAGCCATTTGAAGAAGCTCGTACATAGCTGCCCCAACTACATTAGCAATATATTGTCTTGAAATGTGAACAACCTAGTAGTAAACAAAAATAATTAATTGAGCTTGAGTTTGATATATTAGTAACAGTGCAGAAATATATTTTACACAGTTAGATCAATTAAAATGTAAAATAATTTAGCTTCAACACATTTAACTTAAAAAATTAAATTGTGACGGAATATGTCAATCCAATGAGTCAAATAATTTTTTAAAATTTTGATTACCTCTTCTTGTAGGCGAGCATTTTCGAGCCTTAAATATTGTTCATTATATGACGTTTCACCTAAATGGAAATCAGGGTTGCCACAATTAGGGCAACCATTGTTGATAGCTTCACTTAACCACACACATTCAACCCTAAGCTTGTCATTTTCAGCTCGAAGTGATGAGTTCTCAGTGTGTTGACCTTGGTTCTGTAGGGGAATAATAGTTCGAATCCACAAAATAATAAAACTTAGCACAAGGACTCGCTAGCTAGTGTTAAAAGTAAATGATTTAGCTGATTAATTGCATTTATAATAGTGTTAACTTTCAAACAAACTATATTAATTACCATGGATAATGATTAAATAAATGAAAACTATACCAAGTGTGAATGCATTTATATAACAGTCAAATGTATTCTAATTACCTCAAATATTTTGACTAACAAGAACAAGAAACTATACCAAGTGTATAGATTATCATCCAACTGTATATCTTCAATTAATGCAGACAATAAAAATTATTATCTCCGTTTCAAAATAAGTTATATTT
The DNA here is from genome assembly GCA_018342035.1 of Solanum appendiculatum. NCBI lineage: Eukaryota > Viridiplantae > Streptophyta > Magnoliopsida > Solanales > Solanaceae > Solanum > Solanum appendiculatum. Next base: position 42,835 of record JAGDQO010002128.1, read on the forward strand.
TTATCTTTTTATTTTTTCTTTAAAACAATTAGTTTTTTTCATATAATCAAGAGGACTACAAAAATATTCTTCCAGTTTTATCATAAATGAAATGAGTGAAGTTTTACATAATCAAAGAACAATTAAAGAGCTATTTCTTTTTAAGACATTTGATTAAGAAATTGTAACTAAAAACACTTTTTACTTTCTAGAAGTAAGTAATTTTTAAGGGGTCTGCTAAAACTAAAAACACCAGGTATTACTGAACAGAGGGAGTATTAGTATCATATACCTTTATTTGGGTACGCCTATTTTGGAACCAAAATTTGACCTGCAAGGGATCTAACCCTAGCTTACCACTGAGCTCCTTCCTTTTCTTCTTATACGGCTTAGGGCACTCCTTAAACAAACTTAATCACAAAGATAAAAAAAGATTATTACCATGAACACCTAAGAGAAAAAAATGTATTTAGATAGGATGATATATTTTACGCTTCCATTTCCTCGATATGTTGCTTGGTGTGATGTTGATTGAACATTTTCTTATTTGGATGCTTATCATCATTATCATCTTGTTCATCAAATTTATTGTCATTGTAGTCGAATTTGCTGTTTTCTTCGTCATCTGTAAGCAGTCGCATTATCTCATTTTTCGGTATTGTCTCGGACTCTATAGCAAGTGGATTAAGATGGCTCTCCAACATGCTACTTGACTGACAAATACAAATGGTAAAATTTTTGTAACATATAATTAAAATATCAAAAAAGAAATCCCTATAAGGAATTTTAAAATTTTCAAGACTCGAAACCAAATTTTAATCAAGAGCATAGGAATCTTAACCATCTAACAACAACCCTTGATAATAACATTAGCGAGATTAACTAAAAAATGGGATAGATACCAGACCTCCATAGATGCCTAACACAAATAAAAAAACATTTAAAAAAAATATTTTTAATCTTACCTGACCAAGCTGGAGTTCAGATGAAGAAGGAACAAACCCAAGATCATTTCCGGTCACCGAAGAATTCTGATTAGCCAATTAAAAGAAAAAAAAATTAGTTAAAGGCAAAGAGATTTTAGCAAGATTAACTGATTAATCAATTAGAAATCAAATGGAATTCTTTCTTGTTTTTTTTTTAGACTAGAAACTAGAAACAACACAAATGTCTAACAAGCCTGCATTAGATTCACTAACATATCAATGAAACATAGAAAAGAAAAATCTAGAATTTCGACCTGACAAAGCGGGAGTCCAGGAAGGCTCATTTTCGATCATTGAAGAATTCTTATTAGCCAAATTTATATTTTTGTCCATTGATCATCCAAAACCCTAAAACAGTGCAAGATGTTAGTATAAGTGATGATTTCTCATTGCGTTTACTTTGGTTCTGCAAGGGAATAGTAGTTTGAATCCACAAAATAGTAAAAGCTAGAGAAGGACTCGCTAGTGTCACTACCTAGGGTAGCCCCTAGATGTAACACGGCGTACAAGACCCCGAGAGGCCTCATACAAGCCCTTAGCATACATAACATACAAGATAATAGAGAAATAAGAAGTTAAAAGAGAAATTTTATAACAAAAACAACGGAAGTCTACAACTTATGTCTCGAGCCATCTAACATAACAGAATAGAAATGAAGGTTTGGGACGCAGCCCAGTACAATATCCAAAAGCATAACGGAAAGCATAAAAATGTAACAAGGTTAGGTCCTCGGACATAGGAGGCCTCACCAAATCTTCACTATTACTGGAACTGACTAGCCACGAGTGGGATGAGAAGAACCGCCAAGTCCTAAATCAAAAGAATCAATGTATGCAAAAGTATGCGTTAGTACAATCAAGTACCAAGTATGATAGCAATGCATAAAGGGCATATAAATCATGCTAGAATGACATGTAATCGCCAAGCTAAAACATGATAGAACATAAGAAACATGAAGCATAAAACATGGCCAAGACAAGCTATTCATCTTTCCTTTGCTTTAAATCATCATGAGAACACTTAAATTCATTAGTTGTGGGAAAAAGCCTTAATCGACATGTAAGACCATGTGAGCTATCAACATGGAATCCGGTGTCTACCCCACACCGTAAAGGGGTGTCCTACTTGCCAAGGTAAGACCATGAACTTCTTAGCTTATATGGATCCACTAGCTAATGTCTACTTAAAGAAAACTTCCTATGGTAGCAACATAGTTTATGGGATAGAGATTGCTTTAGGAGACTCGGCCTCAACTAACGAGAGAGCTCCATCTAGAAAACCCAGCCTCTACTAACGGGAGAGCTTTCACTAGAAGACCCGGCCTCTACTAACGGGAGGGCTTCCATCTCAATATCCACTCGGTGCTAAGCATAATTCCCACGGATTAGTCATTAACATACTATATCATCAAACATGAAAAGGTACAACTAGGGTTACCAATTCAAGCTAAAATCATGCTTATAGATTTTCACCTTTCATGGACCTTGTCCAAGCTTACATCATTAGAATAGCTCCTTAATCATAGATTCAAGCTTAGTTGAGCAAACCTTTCAACAAGTTATGAATCATTATGGGTGAGAAAACCTTGCACCTTCATGGGTTGAGTATTACATGAGAAACCCTTTCATAACTCAACAATCGCACTAACATATTGTAAATTTCATAAAGCATGCATGAGTTCACAAGCTTCGTATTTACATAGCTCATCATCCTCTTAACTCATAAATCATGGGTTCATAAGCTTCTTCCTCAAACATGCAATTCAATGCAAGCAAATACTGAGAAAGTCATAAATCAAGGCAATTTTGTCATAATTGAAGGAACCCACATAATAGAGAAAAATCATAGATTTTGATTCAACATGCATCTTTTCATAAAATATCCTCTTTTCATCATTCATAGTCTTACATGAAATTCATAGCTTGATAATCATAATCCTTAACTCACTTCACAAAGAGTTCATGCAATTCATCTTTTCTCAATCAATTCACAATCATAAACATAATCATAAATTGGGGGATACTTAGCATAAGCTCATGGGATTCATCAAGTTGCATGTAAATCACGCTAAATCGTGCACTAGTTTACTTTACCACGCTAGATCGTGCACTATCAACCATAACATCAACAATGAAAAGCATAATGAAGAACCCATAAGAATTTGTCAAACCCTAACTCTCTTGGGCAAGACTATACCTTGAAAACCTTAAGGAAAAGAGGACCCATTGGAGGAAAGACTCCAAATGGTAAATACTATCATACCTTAAAGCCAATGCCTTGAAATAAAAGGGGATTGGTGACCTTGATGAGAACCCAAGCTCTCTTCTTCTCCTTCTTGTTCTTCTAGAGAGAGGAATATTTTGGGAGATGAGAGTTGGAAAATGAAGGGATTAGGGCTTAGAAAATATAAATAGGGCCAAGGCTAAGGGGCAAAATCGTCTATTATGAGGAATAAACACTTGGGGAAAAAGTCCAAAAAGCCCTTAAATAAATTGTCGGGGCCAATCGACGGGCAGGACCTACGGTCCGTACATCCACTGACGGACCGTCCTGCTCTTCCGTCAATCGATTCAGAAAGTTCATTTTGGACTGAAAATTTGGCTAAGTCTGGAAGGCATCTACGGAACCCATCTACGGCCCGTCAACTGAACTACGAACCGTCCTGCTATTCCTAAGGTCAAGGTTCAGAAACTCAAAATTCATAAAGCTGGCAGGGCAATCGACGGTCACCATCTACGGCCCGTCACTCCACCTACGGTCCGTAGATGTTCTCCATCGTCACTGGCACCAGAAAAATTTTAAAACTGCATTTTTCCTTCTTTTCAAAAAAACTGGGGGTGTTACACAGCTAGCTAGTTCTAAATTAAATGATTTAGCCAATTAATTATCTTAATAATAATCTTGACTCACAACAAACTACATTAATAGCCCTAAATAATGATTTAAAAAAAGTGAAAACGTATTAATTAATGATAGAAAACTGATCACTCAAGTGTGAATGCAATTATTATAATAGTCAAAACAATTCTAACTGCATCAAATATTTTGGCAGACAAGAACAAGAAATTATACCAACTGTAGAGATTATTGTTCGACATTAAATTTTCAATAAATGCAGATAATAAAAACTATCACCTTCTTTTCAAAATAAATCATTTTTATCTTTTCAGTTTATTTTAAGATATGTAGTTTTGATTTGATGAATCATAGAAAACTGATCACTCAAGTGTGAATGCAGTTATTATAATAGTTAAAATAATTCTAACTGCATCAAATATTTTGACAGACTAGAACAAGAAATTATACCAAATGTAGAGATTATTGTTCGACATTAAATTTTCAATAAATGCAGACAATAAAAACTATCACTTCCGTTTCAAAATGAGTTATTTTTATCTTTTTAGTTTGTTTTAAGATATGTAGTTTTTCACAAATCAATAAGAAATCAAAAAATTTCTTCCAGATTTATCCTTATTAAAATAAATGAATTTTACATAAACAACAAACCATTAAAGAGATATTTCATTTTAAGATAGTTTATTAAAAGTTTGTAATGATGAAGAACATTTTTTTGCTTTCTTAGAGTAAGTAGCTTTCTTGAGGAGTCTACTCAAACTAAAAACATCACGTATTTTTAAATAGAGGGAGTACTAGTATTATATACCTTTATTTGAGTAAGCCTATTTTGGAATCAAAATTTGACTTGGGAAGGCTCTAACTCTAGTTTACCACTGAGCTCCTTCCTTTTCTTCTTATCCGGCTGAGGACACTCCTTAAAATAACTTAATCACAAAAATAACAAAAGGTTAATATCATAAACACTACAGAAAATATGTATTTATGTAATGCCCTGAAAATTTCTAAGTTAAGACCCAAACCATTCTTGAATTCGCGTATAAGGTCATACCGAGTGATTCTTAATTGTTCTTAGGTGTTAAGGTCAATTATTTAGTGTGAGAATGATTTTGGATATGACTTATGGTCACAAGAACCCCCTAGCACAAAGTTGAGTTGAAAACTTTATTATCGAGTAAGTTTTGACATAAGATTCTACTTAGGTCAATTTCCAATGATCATATCTCTCAGCTCATAAAGAATTAGGTGGCCCATAACCTATCAAATTGAGGGTTTTTGAGTCCTCTTTCCAGTACTACCAAATATTCCTTTTTTTGAGCTCAGAGTAAAAAGTTATGACCATTTTACCAGAGACTGCCATATCAGAGTTTTCTGAGTTTGTGAATGACGACTCCAACTGACGGGCCGTAAGTTGAACGACGACCCATCCTGTCAAGTCGTCGATAGAGTACTGAGAGTCAACTTTTGGGACCCAAAACCTATGAATCCAACCAATGGGCCGTAAGTACTACTATGGGCCGTCGTTTGGACCCGTAAGTGGACTTTTGAGCCTTAAAAATTCAATATCAATTCCACGGATGGGATCTACGGTCCGTAGATCAAACCACAAACTATAGATGGTTCCGTGTATAGTTTTTATCAGCTTTTAAAGAGGGATAGTTCAGTCTTTTCCCATCCTTTTAAGCCTAACCCACGTCCCTTTTTTTACCTAATTAAGGGTCTAAGCAATGTTACAATATTATTTTACGTTCTTTAACACTTCAACAACTTAGAGTAAGGATTCAAGAGGAGAAAAGCTAGGGTTTTCAATCGTTCTTCCGATTTCACCAAGAACTTCATTTTTTTTCAGGTATGTAAGGCTATCATAGTGATGGACTGAGTTCGTCCTCACACCCTACATCTATTTTATATCAGTAAAGAATAATCTAGGGTTACATCCTTAATTTTGATAATTTTTGAGATGAGTTTATTGTTGAATTCTGAGTTGCTATTCCTAAATTTTGAGTTGCTATATATTATGCATTGAGGTTCTTGAGTTGATTGTTCATATCTATTTTTTCAGCATGAACCCTATTATTTGAGTATTCATTGAGTTATTGAGGAGAATCTTCTTAACTGAACAATTATCTTAAATTAATTTTTCTGAGAAAGTAAAGAGTAGTTTTGAGGAAAGTTTAAAGGGACATTTTTGAGTAAAGTTTACGGGAACTATTGATTTCCAAATTTATCATTTTTACATTGAGAAAAGAGAAACTTTGATCACTAAACGAGTAATAAGTTCAGAGTTAATTTAGAGCAGTTACCTTTTTAAGAGGTTATTTTGAGTAATTACCTCAAAACAGAGACAGAGTATGTGTTTACACATTTGAGCATGAGTATATATTATTGGGAGTAATATTGAGCACCGATATGGGGATGAGTTCAGATAACTCAAATTCCTCATAAACCATGTATGCCAACATGGGTAAAGGATTCATACTTTTTAGATGATTTCCTTATGCCTTTGAGTAGAGCTTAGTGGATCCACTTAGTTGAAGTATTCTATACCCCGGCGAGGTATAGGACAGTTCTGGCAGCGTGGGCGAGGCGCTGTATCATCATGTAGCTCATAGTGATGGTTGTCGGTTAGAAAAACTCCCTAATAGTGTAAAGCGTACTTTCAGTGTATTTTCACATACAATTTTCTTTGAGTTATTATATTGTACTTTGTGAAGCTTTAAATGAACTTGTCTCTAATAATGCTTTACATTGAGTTGAGTATTTCTTTCTGTCTAGTCAGTTCAGTATATGCTATTATTGCATTCTTTCGGTAAGAGTTTAAATGAGTTTTCCATCATGATTTATATTATATTTCAGTTGAGTTACTGCCAGAGTTTCAGTTCAGTTTATTGTTATTCAACTATATTACATACTCGTACATTCAATGCACTGATGTCATTCAACATGCATCTTTTATGATGCAGATACAGGTACTTAGGATCCTCAACAGGAGTTTCGTTGAGATCATCATTTTGAGTAAGGCCTCCTTGGTTCCGGAGGACTCCAGCTTATAAGTTGTTAGTAGTAGTTCTCTTGAGGAGCCGTGGGTCTTTTCTTGACACTCATCTTGGTACAGTAGAGGCTTCATTGATAGACAATTTTGGAGAGTCTTTCAGTTACATATGTTTTACCTAAAAATTTATGTTTCATACTCAGTATTTTCAAATAGTTTTGAGATTCAGTAAGTTGTATTAAGCTTTTCTTCAGTTTTGATGCTTGTGTATTCTTGAGTTAGTCTTCCGATTGTAGTCAACCAGGATGAGGGTTCGCTTGGGGATCATCAATGGTTCTCGAGTGCCAGCCACGTCCAGGGTGTAGGCACGCGTAGTGACAAATTTGGTATCAGAGCACAGAGTTCAAGTGTCCTAGGGTGTCTATGAATCCGTGTCAGTAGGATCTTATTTATGGTTGTGAGGGCCCCTCTTCTATAAATCAGGGACTACAAACATTTAAGAAAAGTTTCCCTTCTTTCATACTCTAAATCGTGCAATACAACTGTGTCATAAGAAACTTATTCTAACTCGTGCGTTTCTCGAATCCATTCGACTACCCCTCATACTCAAGGTAGTTGAAAAGCACAGCCTAGATCCTTATCAATGAGTTACTTCCCGCAAAAGTGTTAAGAAAGTCATGAGACTTCAGAGGGGCTTGAGAGAAGCCCGTGAGTGAGCTTAAGAATTGAGATTCAAAAAAATGCCCTTTTAATTCATATGAATCGTGCGTTCAAGCTAAAAGCGAGATGTACTCCTAGACTCCCTTTTCTACGTCTTGTTTCAGATGATACCCTTTAAGATGGGAGTGTGTTTTAGAATGCTTTGGTAGTATTTCCACCCGAAAGCTAGTATGAGTTACGATGTTATGAGCCAGTAGTAGTAGAAGTGCCCAGAGTTAGAAGAATGCATGCAGAGGTATAGTAATCTAAGAAAAGGAGATAGTGATGAGGCAAATTATATTGTTGCAATCATGCACCCAGTAAGTTATTAATAAGCAGTTTTTCCTTATGGGTAGACTAAGAAGTGATGCGTTGGTGTAGATTTCATGATAAAAAGTAGAGTAAGAGTTACTAGTCAGGATGAGTTAGAGTATACTTTAACCAGAAGGGGGTTATGTCGATGTGCCATTGTGTTAGTGAAGACCAAGTATAGGTGTTGAATAGAAGAGTAGAGTATTCATGAGGTGATAGATCTAAGCTAGGTTATGATTTTTCTTAGGGAGAGCCCATAATATTTAGAGGGTTACAGAACTAATTAGGCAATGACGTATAGTGAATGGGTAAATAGTACTTAAGTTGTGAAATGAAATGTGGCAGTAATCTGTAAGTATGTAGACTGGGAGATAAAGATTGACTACTTGTCATGAGATCTTAGTGGGTGAGTGTTTCTTAATTTTATCTAGTAGTTGTAAGTTAGAATAGTAAGCAAGCAATTATATTTATATATGTGTTTAGTAATAGACACTAAGCTTGGATTTGAGATGAGTATCGTGATTACAAGGATGGCAACATGAGGGTGATGATATTAGTTCAAGATCTGATCTAGTAGGTTTGACATAAAGTAGGTGAGGAATTAAGATGTTACTTTTGCAATAAATGTGAGCGGTACAAGTGTGGTATTATGACCCTTAGATGTTAGCAATGAAGTATGGCTAAGTCATTAAATTATCAAGAGCATTAGGAGGTGCACTCGAGATCGTATGTAGTCAGACGAGGTTCTAATTAAGTTTATGATTATTTTTCATGTGTGCCTAGATAGTATATTTGAGCTGTCAATATGGAGTAGGCTGGTGTTAGCATTATTTATTACCCTTAAGAGTTTGGTCGGAGAGATCATATATAGTTAATGATGAGCCTCTTAAATATAGTTCAAGTGTAACACCTCATATTTTGAAAGAAGAGAGTTACAGATTCTAGCGCTAGTGACGACGGAGGCCACCTACAGACCGTAGATGGAGTGACGGACTGTAGGTGGGAACCGTAGTTGGGCCTTTGAAGGTCTGTAAAATGTCAAGTTCCATAACCTTAATGCCGGTCTTCCAGGACGGCCCGTCGATCTTTCAACGAGTAGTAGATGGGTCTTGTAGGTCTCCTCCAGACTTAGTTAAATTCTTAAGCCATAAGTTCAGACCTACGGTTGCCATGTACGGTCCGTCGATTGACCCACGAGCAGTACATAGGATTCGTCATTGCAGGGTCCAAGGTTGACAGTCTCTGAATCTATCTACGGTGGGACAGGACGGTCCGTAGGTTGACTTACGGATCATAGGTCCAACCGTAGATAGGGGTCCGACATTTATTTTAAAGAGGCTTTTTGGTCTTTTCCCTAGATGTTTAGTCCCTAATCTAAGTCGGTTACCCTTTAATACTAGGCCCTATATAAGCCTATTAAACCTAATTTTACCCATTCTCAATCATTTCCATAACTCTCCTCTCTCAAATATTTCTCTCTCTAGAAGTTAGAAGAAGAAGAAGAAGTGGGCAAGCTAGGGTTCAAGAAATCAAGATTTTCTTCATCAATTGCTTAAGGAATTGAGACCCTAAGGTATGATAGTGTTCATCCATGGATCCCTTTCCTCCATGGAATCCCTAAAACCTCCAATTTTCAAAGTATCAAATCCACAATTTGATTTAAGGGTTTTCTTCTATGATGTGGGTTCTTTCAATTATGATCAAATTACTTTCAATTGTGATTTTCTAAGTATGAATTGAGTTGAAATACATGTTTTAAGATGAATCCCCATGAACCCACATGAATTCCCCTAATTTTGATATTTATGCATTGATGATGGGTTGAATTATGAAGAAGATGGAATTTATGAAGTTTATGTGAACTCATGCATGCATGTTTTTTATGATTTCTAAAGCTATGATTCATGATGAATTGATGAATGATGAAAATATGAGTTTTATGAAGTATGCATGTTTAATTATGAAATTGATGATGATTTAAGATGCTTTGAGGTTGAAGTCCCAATGTTGATAATTGTTGCATAATGAAAGGTTTTCTCACTGGATTGCTCAATTGATGAATGTGAAAGGTTTTCTGACATAATGGATTCATAGCTTATTGAAAGGTTTTTCTCAACCAAAGTTGAATTAAAAGGTTTAAGGAGCTATTCTATGAACTTTAGCTTGGATTGGTAACTCTAGTTGTACCCTTCTATGGATAATAAAATGAATAAGAATTATGACTATTACGTGGGATTTATGCTTAGCACCGAGAGGATATGGAGATGGAAGCTCTCCCGTTAGTAGAGGCAGAGTTTCTAGTAGTAATTTCCTTATCCCTAACCTATGTGCCCTATAGGATGATGGTCTATGATAGACACTAGCTAGTGGATCCACGTAAGCTATATGTTAAGTAAAGGGTCCTACCTTAGCAAGTAGGATAGTCCTATTGGTGTGGGGTTAGACACCGGATTCCATGTTGATTGCTCACATGGTCTTACATGCTTGTTAACACTACTTCCCACAACAATGAACTAAAGAGTTTTTATGATGTCCCTCAAGTAAAGTAAGATGTTTAGCTTGATTTGACCATGGTTCCTTTTTTATGCTTCCTAACCTTTATCATGTTTTAGCTTGGTCATTGCATGTCATTAAAATGTCCCATTTTAGCATGTTTTAAATGATTTTGTGCATTGCTATAATACTTGGTACTTGATTGTACTTGTCACGACCCAGGGTAGCCCCTAGATGTAACACGGCGTACAAGACCCTGAGAGGCTTCATACAATCCCTTAGCATACATCACATATAAGATAATAGAGAAGTAAGAGTTCAAAAGTGCATTTTATATCAAAACTTTACTCAAAACAGCGGAAGTCTACAACTCATGTCTCAAAGCCTTCTAATATCACAGAATATGAATAAAAGTGATAGGGACGTAGCCCAATACAGTATCCAACATAAGGAAAGACATCAAAGTAAAATCAAACAAGGCTATGTCCTCGGATAGATGAGGACTCACCAAGTCTTCTTCGCAACTCTAAGTCAATGCTTTAGCCACGAGTAGGAGAACTGCCATGTCCTACACCAAAGAAGTAGATGCAGGCAAGAGTATGCGTTAGCACAATAAAGTACTAACTATGATAGCAATGCATATAAACTCATAAAATATGCTAGAAACTGAGATATAAACATGGCATGCAATTGGCCAAGCTAAACATGATAAGGCATATAAGCAAATAGCATAAATCATAAACCATGGACAAAGCAAGCTAAATCATCTTTCTATTATTCTTCTTTTCTTTACTTTACTTTTAGTAACCCATGCACCATTATGCAAGCTGAGTTGTGGGAAAAGCCTTAAACCGATCTGTAGACCATGGAATAACTCAACATGTAAATCGATGTCTGCCCTACACCGAAAAAGGGCCATTCTACTTGCCAAGGTAGAATCTTGAACCATAGCCTACATGGATCCACTAGCTAAGATGATATAATATGGGCTTGTTAAAGACCACCTATGGGGGCACATAGGCATAGGACATATGGGGACTTGTCACCTGTCCACTTCGTTCTATGTATAATTCCCACTATACAATCATAAATATTGATATCCATGGAAAGGCACAACTGGGTTGCCAATCCAAGCTAAACATGACTTCACATACCATGGACTAGTCCAAGCTTACTTCATTGAGTGTTTCTTCTTTTATGGACTTTTCCAAGCTTACACCCCTAGAATAGCTTCTTTAGCTCTTGATTCAATTTTAGTTAAGCAAACCTTTTATCAAGTTATGAATCCTTTACATGTGAGAAAACCTTTCACAAGCTTAGGTTGAGCATTATATGAGAAAAGCCTTTCAAGACTCAATATCAACATATCATAGATTTCATATAAAACATGCTTGATTCTATAAACCTCTTTCTTCATGATTCTATCATGCTTTTTCTTCATAGCTAATGGGTTCATGTTGCCTTTATTTAATCCATGCAATTCAATGAAGCTAGCTCTTGAAAGTCATAATCAAGGCAATTTAGTCATACTTGAAGTAACCCACATGAAAGAGGAAAATCATGCTTTCTACTTGAACATGCTAAATTCATGCAATTATCCCCAATTCATGCTCAATTTCATGGATGGTCCATCAATTTCATCAATTCATATCTGAACCCAACAATCAAGGCATAGATTATCAAATTGGGGAGAATTTACTTGGGATCAAGGGGGTTCATGCAATATTTACAATAAGCATGTAATTCACGCTAGATCGTGCACTAAATTACTTTACCCACGCTAAATCGTGCACTACAAAGCATTAAGTCAGTAATTGAACTCATACTTGAAGAACCCACAACAATTGATCAAACCCTAGCTTATTTGAAGGGATTTGAACCTTGAAATTCATGAAGAAAAGGGAGGGCCCAATGGAGGAAGCAACTCCATTGGTCAATACCATCATACCTTAGCAAAATCCACTAGAAATTGGAGGAAATTGGGTAATCTTCAATGGAGGTCTTAGCTTCTTCTTCTTCCTTGTGCTAGAGAGGATTTCTTTTAGAGAGAGAAATATTTGAGAGGTGAATTTAAGGAATAAGTTAGAATGAAGTGATTTAGGTAAAGAGAACTATATATAGGGCCTTCATTAAGGGTAAAACCGACTTAGTTAATTAGGGAATTAACTAGGGAAAAGACCAAAAAACCCTTAATTAAAATTGTAGGGGCCAATCTACGGTCAGGACCTACGATCCTTACATCCATTGACAGATCGTCCTGTTGAACCGTCAAAAGATTTAGATAGTTGGTATCTGGGGACCTGCAACGAGGGCTTAAATCTACGGTTGGTAGGTCCATATACAGACCATACACCTCAACCGTAGATCACAGATTGAGGTTCAAGAATTTAACCAAGTCTGGGGGACATCTAGGGTTACTTTCTATGGACCGTCAACTGACTCACGATCCGTCCTTCTACTCCGTAGATCACACTTCAGAGACTGAGAATTACTGAAATTGACAGAGCCATTGACGACTCCTCACCTGCGGCCCGTCAACCTGACTACGGCTTGTAAGTGGCCTCCATAGGTCACTGCCTACAGGTAAATTTTGCATTTTCATTCCTTGAAAAACTGGGGTATTACAATATCTCCCCCTTGGGGACATTCGTCTTCGTATGAGAATTTGGACATCATGAGAAGGGTGATAGACTCGGACTAACAGTCCAACCTAACATGCAAGCATATAAATGCACATATCCGAGGAGGAAACATCAACTCAAAGCTAAAGCATGCTCAACACTAAATTCATTAAGACTTTATGCAACTCATACTCAATGCACATATATCATATTAGACTCTTCATGAACATGCATAAAATCAAGGAATCATGGAAATCAACTATGACACATGAGACCAAAAGAATGAACCATGAGGAACTAGGTACCTTAAGCTAGAGGAGGATCGGAAGGAAAGAGATGAGGATAGCGGGTCATCATATCGGCGTCGGCCTCCCAAGTAGCACCCTCAACTAATTGATTCCTCCATAGAACTTTCACGGAAGCAACTTCTTTATTTCTCAACTTTCGGACTTGTTGGTATAAAATCTCAACTGAAACCTCTTCATAGGAAAGACTATCTTTTATGCCAAGAGTCTCTATTGGCACTATAGAGGTCGGATCACCAACACACTTTTTTAACAATGAGACATGAAAAACCGGATGAATCGATGCCAACTCATTAGGCAAATCAAGCTCATAGGCAATCTTACCAACACGTCTCAAAATTTGATATGGGCCTACATAACGGGGACTGAGCTTCCCTTTCTTCCCAAATCTCGTTACACCCTTTATAGGTGAAATTTTCAAGTAAACCCAATCATTAACATCAAATTCTAATTCTCTTCTTCTAACATCGGCATAAGACTTTTGTCGACTTTGAGCCATTTACAGCCTTTCTCTAATAAGCCGAACTTTCTCCATCGCCTCATGTACTAACTCGGGGCCTATCAAAGCAACTTCCCCAATTTCAAACCAACCTATGGAAGATCTACACCTCCTACCATAGAGAGCCTCAAATGGAGCCATACCAGTACTAGAATGGTAGCTATTATTATAAGAAAACTCGATCAAAGGCAAATGGTCATCCCAAGTACCCTTGAACTCAATAACACAATCTCTCAACATATCTACTAAAGTCTAAATAGTACGCTCCGCTTGCCCATCGGTTTGGGGTGAAAGGCCGTGCTAAGTTTAACACGAGTACCAAGACCTTTTTGGAATGACTTCCAAAATTGAGAAGTAAACTGGGCACCTCGATCGGAGATAATGGATAAAGCCACTCCATGCAGCCTAACCATCTCCCTCATGTACAACTTAGCATAATCCTCCGCCGAATAAGAAATTTTGACGGGAATGAAATGGGCTGACTTGGTCATTTTATCAAACACAACCCAAATTGAATCATAGTGTTGCCTTGTGCGAGGCAAACCTACTACGAAATCCATATTCACATCTTCTCACTTCCAAGTAGGTATCTCTATGTCTTGGGTCAAACCTCCCGGTCTCTGATGCTCAACCTTCACTTGTTGGAAAATAGGACACTTAGCCACAAATTCCGCAATGTCTTTCTTCATGCCATTCCACCAATATATTTCTCGCAAATCACGGTACATCTTAGTAGCTCCCGGGTGGGTAGAATATCTAGAACTATGAGATTCAGACAAAATTTTCCCTCTCAAATCATCAACGTCAGGAACACATAAGCGACCTTCGTAACAAAGTACACCATCTCCCCCTTGGGAGAAAACCTCTATTGACTTCTTGAGAATCGCTTCTTTCAATTCCACAAAATTAGGATCAAGGTCTTGCTTAGCTTTTACATCATGCACAAAAGAGGATTCAGAACCATTGTGAATGGTAACTCCACCCTTAGCGGAATCAATCAACCAAACACCCAATTGGGCTAAACTATGAACATCACGAACCTGTCATGACCCAGGGTAGCCCCTAGATGTAACACGGTGTACAAGACCCCGAGAGGCCTCATACAAGCCCTTAGCATACATAACATACAAGATAATAGAAAATAAGAGTTCTACGGGCATTTTATGTCAAAGCTTTACTCAAATTAGCGGAAGTCTACAACTCATGTCTCAAAGCCTTCTAATACCATAGAATACGAATAAAAGTGATAGGGATGCAGCCCAATACAATATCCAACATAAGGAAAGACATAAAATGTAAAATCCAACTAGGCCGTGTCCTCGAATGGATGATGACTCACCAAGTCTTCTTCCCAACTCTAAGTCAATGCTTTAGCCACGAGTGGAAGGTGAATCGCCACGTCCTACACCAAAGAAGTTAATGTAGGTAAGAGTATGCGTTAGCATAATTAAGTACTAAGTATGATAGCAATGCACATAAACACATAAATCATGCTAGAGAGAGACATCATAATGACATGCAATGGCCAAGCTAAAAAAAACATGATAAACATGAAACATAAAGCATATATCAAGGCCAAAACAAGCTAAATCATCTTTCCTTCTTTTCATTACTTAGTTATGAGAACACTTGTTCATTAACTTGTTAGGAAAAGCCTTAACCGACATGTAAGACCATGTGAGCTATCAACACGGAATCCAGTGTCTACCCCACACCGAGAAGGGGTGTCCTACTTGCCAAGGTAAGACCATGAACTTCTTAGCATAGGTGGATCCACTAGCTAATGTCTACTTAAAGACAACATCCTATGGTAGCAACATAGTTTATGGGATAGAGATTGCTTTAGGAGACTCGGCCTCAACTAATGGGAGAGCTCTATCTAGAAAACCCGGCCTGTACTAACGGGAGAGATTTCACTAGAAGACCCGGCCTCTACTAACGGGAAGGCTTCCATCTCAATATCCACTCGATGCTAAGCATAATTCCCACGAATTAGTCATTAACATATTTATATCATTAAACATGAAAAGGTACAACTAGGGTTACCAATTCAAGCTAAAATCATTCTTATAGATATTTATCTTTCATGGACCTTGTCCATGCTTACATCATTAGAATAGCTCCTTAAGAACATGGGTAATCACCTCTTTGTTCTTGTTTTTATCATAGTGAGAGAATTACGTGAGAAAACCTTTCACTACTCAACCATAGCATCATCATGTCATAACTTTGTTACTTTACTCTCAAAGCACCCTTAATTCATCATGCTCATATTTCATAGTTCATAGAGTTCATATGGGTTCATGTAAGTTCAACTCATATCATGCAATTCAATCCCAGCTCATGCTTAGAAAGCCATAATTAAGACAATTTACCCATACTTGAAGGAACTCACATAATAGAGGAAAATCATGCTTTTGACTTGATCATGCTAAATTCATAAGATTACCCTCAATTCATTCATAATTCATGCTTGATTTCATAGAGAATTCATAAACTTCATTAAATCATAACTCAACCCAACAATCAAAGCATAAATTATCAAATTGGGGAGAATTAGCTTGGGATATGGGGGTTCATGAAATCTTTACATCAAATCATGTAATTCACGCTAATTCGTGCACTAAGTTACTTTATCACGCTAAATCGTGCACTAGGAATCATAAAATCAATAATTGGAATCATAATTGAAGAACCCACAATGATTGATCACAAACCCTAATTCAATTGGGTTAGAGTAAACCTTTGAAAATTATGAAGAAGAGGAAGGGCCCATTGGAGGAAAAGACTCCTAATGGTGAACACTATCATACCTCAAAGCAATTCACAAGAAATTGAAGAGGATTGAAGGTCTTCAATGGAGGATTCAAGCTTTTTCTTCTTCCTTGAGAGTTGAGAGAGAAATATTTGAGAGAAGAGAGTTTTGGAATGAATTAGAATGAAAGGAATTAGGCTTAGAAAGTATTTATAGGTCTTAGATTAAGGGTATAACCGACTTAGCTTAATAGGTAAACAATTAGGGAAAAGACCAAAAAGCCCTTAATTAAAAACTGTTGGGGCCAATCGACGAATAGGATCTATGGTCCGTACATCATTTGACGGACCGTCCTGTTCTTCTGTCAATTGATTCAGAAAGTTCATTTTAGACTGAAAATTTGGCTAAGTCTGGAAGGCATCTACGGAACCCATCTACGGCCCGTCAACTGGACTACGAACTGTCCTGCTATTCCATAGGTCAAAGTTCAGAAACTTGGAAAACCTGAAATTTCACAACTTCATTGACGGTTCCCACCTACGGCCCATCAATCCATCTACGGCTTGTAGGTGGCCTCCATAGATCACTGTCTTCAGGTGAGTTCTGCATTTTAAAACCTTTGGAAGCTTGGGGTGTTACAGAACCAACTCTTTCTTGCCATCCTCAATATGCGCAACACTGCCCATAGACAATCTACTAAGAGCATCTGCCACCACATTAGCCTTGCCGGGGTGATAGAGAACACTCATATCATAATATTTTAGCAATTCAAGCCATCTTCTTTTGCGGAGATTCAAATCTTTCTGCTTAAACACATATTGGAGACTCGTATGATCGGTGAAGACATCTACATGTACTCCATACAAGTAATGTCGCCATATTTTCAAAGCAAACACCACCGCTGCCAACTCTAAGTCATGAGTGGGATAGTTCTTCTCATGCACCTTTAGTTGCCTCGAAGCATAGGCAATCACCTTTCTGTTTTGCATAAGAACACATCCTAGCCCAATCCTTGAGGCATCACAATACACTACAAAACCATTGGTTCCTTCCGGTAGAGTTAATATTGGAGCCGAAGTAAGTCGATCTTTCAATTTTTGGAAACTCTTCTCACATGCCTCAGACCATACGAACTTACCTTCTTTTGAGTCAAAGCCGTCAATGGAGAAGCAATTGATGAAAACCCTTCAACAAACCTCCTATAATAACCGGCTAAACCCAAGAAACTACGAATGTCCGAAGGTGATAAAGGTCTAGGACAATTCTTGACCGCTTCGGTCTTCTTAGGATCTACCTTAATACCCTCACCGGAAACAATATGACCAAGAAAAGCCACGGATCCCAACCAAAATTCACACTTGCTAAACTTTGCAAAGTGTTGTTGATTGTTGAGGACTTGCAACACAACCCTCAAATGACTAGCATGCTCATCCTCATTCCTTGAGTAGATCAAGATATCATCAATAAACACAATCACGAACATGTCAAGGTATTGCTTAAACACCCTATTCATCAAGTCCATGAATGCGGCCGGAGCATTTGTCAACTCAAACGACATAACCAAGAACTCATAGTGACCATACCTTCTTCGGAAAGCCGTTTTCGGAATATCATTTTCTTTCACCCTCAATTGGTGATAACCCGAACGAAGGTCGATCTTAGAAAAGTAACTAGCCCCTTGAAGTTGGCCAAACAAATCATCTATCCTTGGAAAATGATACTTATTCTTGATTGTAACCTTATTCAATTGGCAATAGTCGATGCACATACAGAGTGAGCCATCTTTCTTTCTCACGAACAATACCGGAGCACCCCATGGGGAAACACTTGGTCGGATGAAACCCTTATCCAACAAGTCTTTTAGTTGCTCTTTCAACTCTTCAAGTTTTGTCGAAGCCATTCTACAAGGAGGAATAGAGATAGGTTGAGTATCTGGGAGAAGGTCAATACCGAAGTCTATTTCCCTTTGGGGAGGAATACCGGGCAAGTCATCGGGAAACACTTTTGGGAACTCACTAGCAACGGGGACTGACTCAAGAGTAGGGGTTTAACTAGATGATAAATACTACCCTTAGAGATCATCTTTCTAGCCTTTAGATAAGAAACAAATTAGCCTCGAAACATAGAATTTCCCCCTTTCCACTCTAGGATAGGATCATTAGGGAACTGAAACTTGACCACTTTAGTCCTACAATCAATAGAGGCATAACAAGCATGCAACCAATCCATCCCAAGAATGACATCGAAATCTAGCATATCTAGCTCTATGAGATCGACATGAGTAACTTTATGGGATAAGGAAATGGAGCAACCTCTATAAACCCTCTTAGCTAAGATATACTCTCCTATCAGAGTAGAAGCAAGGACAGGATCTAGCACATATCCGGTACAATATCGAACCATATGGACACATAGGGCGTCATGAAGGACAATGTAGCACCGAAATCTAACAAGGCATATACATCAAAATGGAAAACTTTCAACGTACCGGTGACCACATCGGGTGAGCTCTCTTGCTCATGACGAGCCAAAGTGCATAAAATCTGTTTTGCTTAGGAGCACCTGAACCAGTACTACTTGGGGCATCTTGCTTACCCTCTCTTCCTTTAGCCAAGAGAGATGGGCAATCTCTCATCTTGTGACCAGCCTTACCACAAGTATAGCAACCATCCGAACCAGCTAGGCATTTGCCTTCATGCCTCCTCCCACATCTAGTACAACTAGGCAAAGAAGATCCACCACCATTCCCTCCTTGAGGTTTAGGGTTTTGCACCCTATCATTGTTGGATCTCGGAGGAGCCTTGGAAGAACCTTGATTAGAGAATCTTTGGTGAAATCTTGAACGTCCATCGGATTTTGCATGAGAAAAGTTGCCATCTCCGGCTCTAGCCCGCTTAGTCTCTCTAGATCTCCCTTTAAGCTTTTCTTCTTTAAATTGTTCAGCATAAACCATGAGGCAAGAAATATCCATGTTATGCACAAGCATGGCGGTGCGGCACTCTTTCACCAACATATCAGACACTCCCGACACAGATTTGGTCATTATTGCCCTTGGGTCGGCAACTATGGACGGAGCATATCTATCCAATTGTGTGAACTTTAATTCATATTCTTTCACACTCATATTCCCTTGACGAAGATTAATAAACTCAAGCACCTTAGCCTCTCTCTTCTCAAGAGGGAAGAATCGATCGAGGAAAGCACTCATAAACCTCTCCCATCCTATGGGACCTTCATCATGAGCCCTTTTACTCTTCCATTAATTGTACCAAGTTTGGGCAACACCTTAAAGTTGATAAGCGGCCAACTCCGCCTTCTCTTCCGGTGTCACACCCATTATCATCAACACTTTATAAACTTCATCAATAAACTCTTGAGGATCCTCTTCCACCTTAGAGCCATGAAATTCTGGAGGATTCAACATTGTAAAGTCTCTCACCCTCGATGACGCCGTACCCATATTTGGGTTAACGGGAATCACCACTTCTCAATTGGCTTGGGCCGTCACGGCTTGGGCCAAAGCTTGGAAAGCAGCCCTAAATTCTGCAGGGGTCACTTGCTCAACCAAAGGGTCGGTCGGAGCTTGTGGAGCTTGAGGAGGAGCTCCTTGCCCTTCATTCTCTCTTGCATTCCTAGTAGCGTAGGCCCTTCGAGATGCCATATCCTGAAATGCGTAGGATAGGTGATTAGGAGGGAGATATAGAGTTAAACTCTATGGCACGACTCAAGAGTAACAAAAGAAGTGAAGTTTCCTAAACATCTTGTAGCCTCTCATTCATAAGCGTGGCGCGTTAAACACCCATGAAAAAGACTCTACTCGATGCGGCTTGTGAGACATCCTAGAATCTTTCTAAAACCTTGCGCTCTGAATACCAAGTTTGTCACGACCCAGGGAAGCCCCTAGATGAAACACGACGTACAAGACCCCAAGAGGCCTCATACAAGCCCTTAGCATACATCACATAAAAGATAATAGAGAAGTAAGAGTTCAAAAGAGCATTTTATATCAAAACTTTACTCAAAACAATGAAAATCCACAACTCATGTCTCAAAGGCTTCTAATATCATAGAATACGGATAAAAGTGATAGGGATGCAACCCAATACATCATCCAACATAAGGAAATACATCAAAGTAAAATCCAACAAGGCTATGTCCTCGGATGGATGAGAACTCACCAAGTCTTCTTCGCAACTCTAAGTCAATGCTCTAGCCACGAGTAGGAGAAATCCCACGTCCTACACCAAAGAAGTTAATGCAGGCAAGAGTATGCGTTAACACAATAAAGTACTAAGTATGATAGCAATGCATATAAACTCATAAAACATGCTAGAAACTGAGATATAAACATGACATGCAATTGGTCAAGCTAAACATGATAAGGCATATAAGCAAATAGCATAAAGCATAAACCATGGCCAAAGCAAGCTAAATCATCTTTCTATTACTCTTCTTTTCTTTATTTTACTTTTAGTAACCCATGCACCATTGTGCAAGTTGAGTTGTGGGAAAAGCCTTAAACCGATCTGTAGACCATGGAATAACTCAACATGGAATCCGGTGTCTGCCCTACACCGAAAAAGGGCCATTCTACTTGCCAAGGTAGAATCTTGAACCATAGCCTACATGGATCCACTAGCTAAGATGATATAATATGGGCCTATTAAAGACCACCTATGGGGGCACATAGGCATAGGACATATGGGGACTTGTCACCCATCCACTTGGTTCTATGCATAATTCCCAATATATAATCATAAATATTGATATCCTTGGAAAGGCACAACTGGGGTTGCCAATCCAAGCTAAACATGACTTCACCTACCATGGACTAGTCCAAGCTTACTTCATTGAGTGTTTCTTCTTTCATGGACTTGTCCAAGCTTACACCCCTAGAATATCTTCTTTAAGCTCTTGATTCAAGTTTAGTTAAGCAAACCTTTTAACAAGTTATTAATCCTTTACATGTGAGAAAACCTTTCACAAGCTTAGGTTGAACATTTATGAGAAAACCCTTTCAAGACTCAACATCAACGTATCATAGATTTCATATAAAACATGCTTGATTCTATAAATCTCTTTCTTCATGATTCTATCATGCTTTTTCTTCATTGCTAATGGGTTCATGTTACCTTTATTTTAGACCATGCAATTTAATGCAAGCTATCTCTTAAAAGTCATAATCAAGGCAATTTAGTCATACTTGAAGTAACCCACATAAAAGAGGAAAATCATGCTTTCTATTTGAACATGCTAAATTCATGCAATTAATCTCAATTCATGCTCAATTTCATGGATGGTCCATCAATTTCATCAATTCATATCTCAACCCAACAATCAAGGCATAGATTATCAAATTGGAGAAAATTTACTTAGGATCATGGGGTTCATGCAATATTTATAATAATCATGTAATTCATGCTAGATCATGCACTAAATTATTTTACCCACGCTAAATCGTGCACTACAAAGCATTAAATCAGTAAATGAACTCATACTTGAAGAACCCATAACAAGTGATCAAACCCTAGCTTACTTGAAGGGAATTGAACCTTGAAATTCATGAAGAAAAGGGAGGGTCCAATGGAGGAAGTAACTCCATTGGTCAATACCATCATACCTTAGCAAAACCTACTAGATATTGGAGGAAATTGGATAATCTTCAATGGAGGACTTAGCTTCTTCTTCTTCCTTGAGCTAGAGAGGATTTCTTTTAGAGAGAGAAATATTTGAGAGGTGAATTTAAGGAATGAGTTAGAATGAAGTGATTTAGGTAAAGATAACTATATATAGGGCCTTCATTAAGGGTAAAACCGACTTAGTTAATTAGGGAATTAACTAGGGAAAAGACCAAAAAACCTTTAATTAAAACTGTCGGGGCCCATCTACGGTCAGGACCTATGGTCCATACATCCATTGACGGACCGTCCTGTTGAACCGTCGAAAGATTCATAGAGTTGGTATCTGGGGACCCTGCAACGACGGCTTAAATCTACGGTTAGTAGGTCCATATACAGGCCATACACCTCAATCGTAGATCACAGCCCGAGGTTCAAGAATTTAACCAAGTCTAGGGGACATCTAGGGTTACTTTCTACGGACCGTCAACTGACTCACGACCCATCCTGCTACTCCGTAGATCACACTTCAGACACTGAGAATTACTGAAATTGACAGAGCCATTGATGGCTCCTCACCTGCGGCCCGTCAACCTGACTACGGCCCGTAAGTGGCCTCCGTAGGTCACCGCCTACAGGTAAATTCTGCATTTTCATTCCCTGGAAAGCTAGGGTATTACAGTAGTAACGCATACTCTTGCCTACATTGACTTGTTAATGTAGGGCCCGACGATTCTTTATCTGTTTGTGGCTAGAGCTTAGTAGAAAGATCGTTGAAGACTTGGTGAGTCCTCATCCATTCGAGGACATAGCCTAGTTGTCATTACTTTTATGTTCTTTCATTTTTGCATTGTATTGGGTTACATCCCACACTTTATTTCTCTTTCTTATTGTAGATTGGCTTTGAGACATGAGATGTAGACTTCTGCTATTTTCTTAAAAGCTTTGATATGATATAGTCTTTTGAACTCTCAAATCTCTATAATCTTGTAATTAGGCCTTTCAGGGCCTTGTACTCCATGTCACATCTAGGGGTTTCCTTGGGTCGTGACAAACTTGGTATTCAAAGCACAAGGTTTTAGGAAGATCTTAGGATGTCTCATCTACTAACTAATCCTTCTAAGAATTCCTCCTCCTCTCGTCATCTCTATCAATTGAAATTTCTCGCATTACTATAAGGAACTAACTAACTACTCTCACCTAACTATTACTCATAGTAAAACTTCATTCATCCTTCCTCTACTTGTATAACCTTAGATGGAATAAGCACACTACTGCTACCAACATAAGAGACATCAACCTTCTACTTCTATCATCACTCAACTACTATCATCAAGATCACTCTCTAACTAAAAATGATCACTGAAAGAGATTTAGGGTGAAAGATCATAATCACGATTCATTCTAGAATTCTGATGTAAGAATATGCATGACATAATATTATGTTGCTAGCCATTGAGAGTAAATCATGAATTTGCGAGACAGGGGATACTATGAGATACGAGTTCTTATATGAATAGGTTCATATCATAAGGCTGATATCCATAACTTTATGGAGTAAGATTGAGATCAATGGGCTAAAGTCTTTGCCCCTAATTCTGGGAACTGAGCATAGATGTGAATCCGTTTAAAGTGTAACAACATAAGTCATGAACATAATTCTAATATTAGAGACATCAACATGATGTTGTAACAACTGACTTTGAGGAATATGATAGAGTATGAGTGATTCGATATACCACTTTAACTCTTTCTGAATACATTACTATCTGATTCTCAACACTTGACTTAGTTTCTCATCTTATCATCTCCCTCTTAGGTCTGAATCTGATACTTTAAAAATATGGATCTATTCCATCATCTCTAAACTAGTCTATATTTACTTTAATTTAATACTTGAGAAAAGCTAATCTCATGTCTATTGAACTCTCCTTGCGCAGGTACTAAGATTCCTTCTAAGACCTCTTCCTCAGATGCTTCTCTTAACCTCTTCTTAGTGGCTTATAAATCTGCTTAGTCTAAATCTTCATAGTTCGAATTCTCCTTCTTAGTCTATTAATACCACCTTTAAAGTTCATATCTACGTAACTAGAGAGAACTTGATCTATATTTAAGAGGCTCATCACTGGCTATATATGATCCCTTCGACCAAACTCTTAAGGGCAATACATAATGCTTACATCAGCCTACTCCACATTGATAACTCAAATATACTATCTAGGCACACATATAAAAT
Organism: Solanum appendiculatum; assembly: GCA_018342035.1. NCBI lineage: Eukaryota > Viridiplantae > Streptophyta > Magnoliopsida > Solanales > Solanaceae > Solanum > Solanum appendiculatum. The sequence continues at coordinate 67,187 of JAGDQO010002128.1, forward strand.
TATAACCTTAATTAAAACCTCGTTTGACTATACACGATCTCGGGTACATCTCTTAATGCTCTTGATAATCTAATGACTTAGCCACACTTCATTTCTCTCATCTAAGGGTCATAATACCACACTTGTACCACTCCCATTTATCAAAAGTAACACCTTAATTGCTCACCTAATTTATGTCAAACCTACTAGATCAAATCTCAAAACTAACATTATCACCCTCAAGTTGCCATCCTTTTTTATCACGACACTCATCTCAAATTCAAGCTTAGTGTCTTGTACTAAACACGAATATCAACATAATTTCTCACATACTATACTAATCTTACGACTACTAGATAAAATTAAGAAACACTCGCCCACTAAGACCTCATGAAAAGCAGTCAATCTTTATCTCCCAGTCTACCTACTTACAGATTATCGTCACATTCCCTTTCACAACCTAAGTACTATTTACCCATTCACTACACACGATTGCCTAATTAGTTCTATATCACTCTGAATACCATTGGGCTCTCCCTTAAAAAGTCATAAGCCTAACTTAGATTTATCACCTCATGAATACACTGTTCTTCTATTCAACACCTACACTTGGCCTTCACTAACACAATGGCACATCGACATAAACTCATTTCTGGTTAAAGTATACTCTAACTCATCCATACTAGTAACACTTACTCTACCTTCTATCATGAAATCTACACAAACTCATCACCTCTTAGTCTACTCATAAGGGGAAATTTTTCATTATAACTTACTAGATGCATGACTGCAACAGCATAATTTTCCTCATGACTATCTCACTTTCTAAGATTACTATACCTCTACATGCATTCTTCTAACTCTGGGCACTTCTACTATTGGCTCATAATATCTCAAATCACACTAGCTTCTGGGTGGAAATACTACCCAAGCATTATAAAACACACTCCCCTTTTAAATGGTATTATCTGAAACATGACTTTAAGAAGAGAGTCTGGTAGAACATCTCGTTTTTAGCTTGAATGAACGATTCATATGAATAACAGTGCATTCTTTCAAATTCAAACACTTAAGCTCACTCATGGACTTCTCTCAAGCCCCTGTGTAGTCTCATGACTTTCTAAAGACTTTATTTGAGAGTAACTCATTGATAAGGATTTGGGATTTTCTTTTTCAACCACCTTAAGTATGTCGGGTAGTCGAATGAATTTTGAGAAACGCACGATTATGAATAAGTTCCTTATGACATAGTTTTATTGCACGATTTAGAGTATGAAAAAAGAAAAGCTTTTCTTAAATGTCTATAGTCCCTCATTTATATAAGTGGGGCCCTCACAAATATAAATAAGATCCTACTGACACGGCTTCATAGACACCCTAGGGCACTTGAAATCTGTGCTGAGATACTAAGTTTGTCACGCCTCAAGCTTACACCCTGGACGTGACCGGCACACGAGAACCATTTTTGATCCCCAAGCGAACACTTGGCCTGCCTAACTACTTAACAGAAGACTCACTCAAGCAATAATAGGCTTAAAACAGAATTTGATCTCAAAATAAAACTAAACTCGAATGTCTGAAAGTACTCATTTTAATAATCATAATAGTTTGCAAAACATATTTAAAGGAAAGAAAGTACTGAGAAACTTTTCGACTCTATCTATCTATGAAGCCTCTAATGTTTAAGATAGGTGTCAGGACAAGACCCACGATACCTCAAAACAACTAAACTAAAAGTAAATGTGAAGTCCTCCGAAATGCAAGGAGGCTTACCAAAACTATCTGGAGTGTAAAGTGATCTCAAAGGGGCGAATGTTGATGAGTCTGAACACCTGTATCTGCATCATAAAAAGATGCAATTCGAATGACATCAGTACATTTTAATGTACGAGTAAGTAATATAGCCGATGAAAAATAACTGAAAGAAAAGACTTCAATAGATAACAATGTACTCAAGCTGAATGTAAAGAAATAAAGGATTTAAATCATTTAAAGCTTTACAAAACACTTTCTCATCTCTGAACTCAACATAGTAAGTGATATATAAAAATACACTTTAACTCTATTGGGAGATTCTCTAACCGACAACCATCATTATGAGTTACGTGATGATACAACGTCTTGTCCACGTTGCCAAAACTGTCATATATCGTGTCGAAATATAGAACCTCTCAACTAAGTGGATCCACTAAGCTTTGCCCGAAGGCACTAAGGATTCATCTAAAAAGTATGATCCCGTACCCATGTTGGCAAGACATGGTTTATAGGGGCTCTGAGTTATCTGAACTCTCCCCCATATCGATTCTCAATACTACTCCCAATAATATATACTCTTGCTCAAATGTATAAAACATACTCTTTGTCTAGTTTGAAATAATTTCTTAAACTATCCTCTTAAAAGAGGTAACTGCTCTGAAATATCTCTGAAATTTATTGCTAATTTAGAAATCAAGGTTTCTCTTTGCTGAATGTAAAAATACATTCTCTGGGTTGAGATAATTACTCATAAGGCCTCTTTAAGAGGTAACTGCTCTGTACTCAATTTTTCTGAAAACTCTTTTACTTTCCTCAAAATAATATTCTCTTTCTTTATGTAAAAATGAAATATTTGGGAAATACTTAGTTCTCTTATACTCTTGCTCAATCTTGGTTAAAATTCTTTCTCAAACTTCTCTTTACTTTCTCAAAAACTCAATTTAAACAGTTATGTTTTGTTTAAAAGATTCTCAATAAGAACTAAATGAATATATCAGGAATAGGGTTCATCCTGAAAAATAGACATGAAGAACTCAACTCAAGGATCTCAATAACAATATAGAAAACTCAATACTCAGAACTCAAGAACTCAAAACTCAACGATACTACTCATCTCAAGAATACTCAATTAATAGGGTTCATGCTGAAAAATAGACATGAACGAATCAACTCAAGAATCTCAATGTATAACAAATATCAATTCAACAATTAGGAATATAATTTCAAAAAAATAATCAAGAACTCAAGAACTCATAACTCAACATTAACTCATCTCAAGAATACTCAAATCTAAGGATAAAACCCTAGATTACTCTTTTATTGATTTGAAAGTAGATATAGGGCGTGATGAAGAACTAGTCCAACACTATGATAGCCTTATATACTTGGAAGAATGAAGTTCTTGGCGAAATTGATGAAATTCGAAGAACATTTGAACCCTAGATTTTCTCCTCTTGGTACCTTGCTCTAATGACTTGAAGTGTTAATGAACGTAAAAGAACCGACTAAAACTTTCTTAGCCCTTAATTACGTGTAAAATGTCATGATTTAGGCTTAGAATAGGGGTTAAAACGATGTAGTTTGAGTACCAAATGCATATGAGAAACACCAAAATGACCCCATCTTAAAAAACTGATGAGGTGCCTTAAAAGGGAAGCTTCACAGACTGTTTAAGGCTCCACGGTCCGTGAAAAACTTCACTAGCCATATAGCCGTCCGTGAAACTTTGACTTTCTGACAAGGTTTCACTAAAATAGGCATAACTTTTTACTCTGAACTCAAAATAGAGCAAACTTGGTGATGTTTGGAAAGAGGACTCGTAGACCTTTAATTTGATAGGTTATGAGCCACCTAGTACATTATGTGCTAAGATATAAGGTCATTTGAAGTTGACCTAAGTAAAATTTCATATCGAGGTCTTTACCGGTGAGTATTTTTGATTTTGATGTCTTTGCCGGTGAGTACATAGACTATGGGTGTTCCCCATGAGTGCCGATTGATATTTGTGCATGATAATCTTGATACTTGTATCTGGTATACTTGATTGTTGTGCTTGATAATGTTGATACTTGCGATTGCTGGTGTGATTCTTGTGATTTGATGAAATGTAACTGTTGGATTGTGACTATGAAACCTTGTAAACTGTATATTATGAACTGTTAGGTTGGGTTGATTTCTATGGAGGTTGTAGTTATGGCTGTTCGGTTTGGATGAAAAGAGTTCTCATTTTCTAGCTAGTTTTACCTTGTTTTAGTGGGTTGCTTACTGAGTACCGTGTTGTTTGTTACTCACTCCTTGCTTCTACACTTGTGTAGGTTCTAAGCCTGGATCCGTGTGATTGCTCTTCTTCTATTTGCATATGAAGCTTTTCTATGGACACTTGAGAGGTAGTTGCTTGTCATCTCGGCGGGCCCTCTTTTTCCTTACTTATATTTTGTTCTATTCGAGAGACAAAGACATTGAGACTTTTATCTATCTTTCAAATTCTACATTATTACACTATGGCTTGTACATGTGACAATCAGTTTTGGGGGTATTTTAGAATGACTAAGTTTTCCGCGCTTATGTTATTATTAATTTATTTCTGCATTTCTTTCTTATTGTTGGATTTTAGGCTGAATTGTCTTGGTGGGATTAGACGAGTGTCATCACACCCATTTTTAGGTCGTGACAAATGATGTCAGAACCCTAGGTTCACAGGTATCACGTGTCTACAAGCCAAGTCTTAGCAGAGTCAAGAAGATCAGTATGAAGACGTCTGTACTTATCTTCGAGAGGCTACAAATTAAAGGCTATTAGGAAACTTCCTTTTTATTCATTCTTCCTTATCATGAGTGGTTACTTTCGCTAGTACTAAGTTGTCGCATGTTCTTTCGCCATAGTGGGAGGATCATAATTTCTATTTTTGATGGTAGGGGGAGGCAGTCCCCGAGGCAGTTGCTGAGACCCCAACTAGGGGTTGGGGTAGGGCCCATGCTAGAGGTCATGCTCGTGGAGTAGCACCAGTTAGAGGTCGTTCCCGTGGAGTGGCACACGCTAGAGAGGTCTCCCCTAAGCCACATGTTGAGGTTGGTAAGGACTAGGTTCGTCTTTAGTTTAGAGCTCCTTCGTTTCAGGATACTTTATTGAGGATGCTGGGTGTGTTAGAGAGATTCTCTCAGAGTGGTGTGCCAGGCACACCACAGGGTTCTCAAACGAGAGTGAGGGAAGAGACCCCAGGGTAACATCAGGCTCTGAATATTCATGATCATGTGGGTCAACCACCACTAATTCCTGCATCGGCTATTGGTGTACAGGTTGCTCCTGAGGTAGTTCTGACAAGGGATGACCAACATAGATATGAGAGGTTGAAGATGAGAAAACCACGCCAGTATCATAGTGGAAAGAGCGAAGATGCTCATGAGTTTTTGAATTTATGCCACAAGATGCTTGAGACGGTGGGTACGGTCAATTCACGTGGTGTTCATTTTTTTGTGCGCTAGCTCTGTGGACTCGCTAGATAGTGGTAGAGGACATATATGAGGTCTAGGACAATTGGATCTCCTCTGGTAGAGTGAGATGTGTTCTCCTCTAGTAGAGTGAGATGTGTTCTCCAATGCCTTTCGGGACCGCTTTATCCCTTGGAGTGCGAGAAAGGTGTCACGATCCAAAGTACCCCTAGACGTGATATGGCGTATAAGACCTCGAAAGGCCCTATACAAGCCCCTTAGCATACATCATACAAGATAATAGTAGATAAGAGTTTTGAAAAGACAATTACTAATCAAAAGAGTCATCGAAGTAGCGAAAGTCTAAACATTGTCTCAAAGCCATCTAATGAATGAATGAAACTAAAGTGGGACTTAACCTATACAAGTCTTAAAGGTAAAATGACATAAAAGGTAAGTGTGGATAAGTCTTCGAACATATGAGGGCTCACCAAATCTTCAAGATTTTCTAATACAAGCACTAGCCACAAGTGGATGGAGAGGAGTCGTCACGCCCTACATTAGTGAAACAATGTAGGTAAGAGTATGCGTTAGTACAAGAATGTACCAAGTATGATAAATATGCATTAGGTTTCAAAATAACGATAAAGAGGCCATACATAAGATGCAATGACCAAGTTAAAATCATAGGACGACATGATAAAAGACACGAAGTAAAGAGCCATGATCAATGCAAGGAAATCATCTTAAAATAACATATACTTAGAAAGCCTTTAGAAACAAATCCTAATTCATTATTGTGGAAAGTGAGCCTTTTAACCGACATAGACCATGTGAGCTATAACATGGAATCTGGTGTCTACCCCACACCGAAAAGAGGTGTCCTTACTTGCCAAGGTAAGAACCATAGTTTCTAGCGTAGGTGGATCCACTAGCTAATGTCTATATAAGACAAACCTATGGTGGCACATAGTTATGGGACAAAGAGATTGCTACTAGAAACCTGGCCTCTACAAGTGGGAGAGCTTCCATCTCAATATCCACTCAATGCTAAGCATAGTTCCCATGAAATAGACATAAATTCATAACTTATCTTATCATCAATAGATATGGGTAACCACCTCTTGTCTTATCATTAGGATAGCTCCTTAATCTTGATTTGAAGTTTAGTTGAGAAGACCTTTCAACCTTTATGAATCCTTTATGTGAGAATATCCTTTCACATTCATAGTTTGGGTTATATGTGAGAAAACCTTTCACAACAACACAATAGCAATGCTTCACTCTCAAAGCAACTTCAATCTTCATAAATTTCGTAATTGAACATGCATATTTTCATAAAATTAATCTTTTGATCATTCATAAACTTCATCATAGAATCAAAGCTTGAAAATCATAAATCATGCATGGGCTCATATAATTTCATCTTAAAATCATGGAATTAATTTCAATTCATGCATAAACAACCTCTATTTCATCAATTAAATCATAATTTGAGAGAACCCATAAGATAGAAGAAAACCCTAATTTGAATTGAAGAATTCTAACTTTTTAAATTGGGGAATTTAGGAACCCTATGGTCTAAAGGACTCTATAGGTGAAAGCTATCATACCTTGAAGCCAAAAGCTTGAAATTAACGGTGAACTTGGGAGATTTGAATGAAAACCCTCGAACCTTCTTCTCTTTCTTCAATCTTCTAGAGGGAGAAATATTTGGGGAAATTTTGAGGGATTTGGGGAAACTTGAAAAGTGATTAGAGAGGGTAGAAATTAGGCTTAGAAGCCTTATATAGGGCTTAGGATTAGGGCTTAACCGACCTAGATTAGGAATAGATCTTTTAGGTAAAAGACCAAAAAGCCCTTAAAATAACTGTCGGCTTTGACCTACGGTCCGTAGGTCCAACTACGGACCGTCTTGTCCAACCGTTGATGGGATTCAGAAGCTAAGAATTTTTGGCTTCGAATGATGATTGTCATGTATGGCCCGTTGGTCCACTTATGGACCGTACATACCAGCCGTAGGTCCCAACATAGACCCTCAAATTTTTACTAACTTTGGGGATGACCTACGAGATCTTACCTACGACTCGTTCATGGAATGACGGGCCATCCTGGCAAACCGTCAATGGGATCTTGAAACATTGACATTTTCAAAAGTTCACCTTGCATACTACGGTTCCCACCTACGGCCTGTAAGTCGACCTACGATCCATAGATGGCTTTCGTTTGTACTGGCACTAGATATGAAAACCTTGAGGACTTGCAACACAATCCTCAAATGATTGGTATACTCACCCTCACTCCTTGAGTAAATAAAAATGTCATCGATGAATACAATCACAAACATATGTAGGTATTGTCTAAACCCCTATTCATCAAATCCACAAGTGCAGCCGGAGCATTAGTCAAACCAAACGACATCACCAAGAATTCATAATGGCCATATCTAGTCTGAAAAGCTGTTTTCGAAATGTCATCTTCCTTCACCCTTAATTGGTGATAGCCCAACCGAAGGTCAATCTTAGAGAAGTAACTCGCTCCTTGAAGTTGATCAAACAAATTATCTATCCTTGGAAGAGGATACTTATTCTTGATAGTAACCTTATTCAATTGCCGATAACCAATGCACATACGAAGTGAACCATCCTTCGTTCGAACAAACAACAATAGGGCACCCCATGGAGAGATACTCGATCGGATGAAGCCCTTATCTAACAAATCTTTCAATTGCTCCTTCAATTCCTTAAGTTCTATCGGAGCCATTCGGTAAGAAGGAATAGAGATAGATTGCGTATCTGGGAGAAGGTCAATACCGAAGTCTATTTCCCTTTCGGGAGGAACACCAGGTAGATCATTGGGAAATACTTCCGGAAACTCATTAAAATTGGGGATCGACTCAAAGATAGGGGTTTCAAAATCCATATCCCTAACCGGAATAAGATGGTATATGCAACCTTTAGAAATCATCTTCCTAGATTTAAGACAAGAAACAAACTGACTCTTAAGCATAGAATTTCTCCCTTTCCACTCTAGGATAGGTTCATTTGGAAACTGGAATTTGACCACTCGGGTTCTACAATCGATAGAAGCATAGCATGAATGCAACCAATCCATCCCAAGAATAACATCAAAATAAAACATATCAAGCTCTACACGATCAACATGAGTGACTCTATGGGACAAGGAGACGGGACAATTTCTATAGACTCTCTTAGCCACAATAGATTCACCAATAGGAGTAGAGATAGAAAAATGATCTAACAACACATCCGGAAGAATATCAAACCTCATAGCCACATATGACGTCACAAAAGACAAGCTAGCACCGAGGTCAAGTAAAGCATAAACATCAAGATGGAAGACTTTTGACATACCCGAAACCATATCGGGAGAACCCTCTTGCTCCTGACGAGTTTGGAGTGCATAGAACTGGTTTTTCTTGGGGACATTCGAACTCGAAGCACTAGGTGGATCTTGTCTACCTTCTCTTACCTTTGCGGTAAGGGATGGACAATCCCTTATATTATCACCACTCATACAACAATCGAATCAACCATCCATATCGGCTAAGTATCTACCCTCATGCTTCTTTCCACATTTAGCACAAGTAGTCGATAAAGATCCACCACCATTTGCTCCTTGAGGCTTAGGGTTAGACACCCTAGCTTTGTTGAATCTAGGAGGAGAATTGGAGGAACCTTGACCGGAAAACCTTTGTCGAAACATAGGACCACCATACCCATCGAACCTTGAGCATTAAAAGTCACCATCACCGATCTTAGCCATCTTTATTTCCCTAGACTTTTCCTTGAGTTTCTCCTCTTCTATTTGTTGAGCATGAACCATTAGACGAGAAATGTCCATGTCATTGATGAGCATGGTGGTACGACATTCCTTGACCACCATTTCGAACACTCCCGACACAAACTTACTCATCCTTGCCCTTGGATCGAAAACCATAGTAGGAGCATACCTAGACAATTGCGTGAACTTCAAGGCATACTCCTTCACACTCATGTTTCCTTGACAAAGGTTAATGAACTCAAGTACCCTTGCTTCCCTCATCTCAAGGGGAAAATACCTATCAAGAAACGCAACCTTAAACTTCACCCAATCAAAAGGGCCGACATCAACCACCCTCTCACTCTTCCATTGCTCAAACCACACTTGAGCCACACCCTTAAGTTGATAAGCGGCCAATTCTGCCTTTTCCACTGGGGTTACACCCATGATCATCAACACCTTATACACCTCATCAATGAACTCTTTAGGATATTCCTCGACCTTGGAACCATGAAACTCCGGAGGGTTCATCCTAGTGAAGTCCCTCACTCTAGATGCTTCCGTACCCAAATTTAGGTTCACGGGGACCACAGTCTCCCTATTGGTTTGAGCCGTCATGGCTAGGTCCAGCACTTAAAATGCAGCCCTAAACTCCGTATAAGTCACTTGCTCGGCAAAAGGATCGATCGGAACTTGAGGAGCTTGAGGTGGAGCTTTTTGTTCCACATTCTTATTCACATTCCTCCTAATGTATGCTCTTTGAGAGGCTATATCCTAAAAAGCATCGGATAGGGATTAGGAGAGAAAGACATACAGAGTTAAACTCTATCACACGAGTTTAGAGTGATAAAAGAAGTGGAGTTTCCTAAACATCTTATAGCCTCTCATTCATAAGTGTGGAGCGTTTCACACTCATGAACAAGACTCTACTCGACGTGGCTTATGAGACATCCTAGGACCTTTTTAAAACCTTGTGCTTTGAATACCAAGTTTGTCACGACCCAAAGTATCCCCAGGACTTGACATGGTGTATAAAACCTCGAAAGGACCTATACAAGCCCTTAGCATACATCATACAAGATAATAGTAGATAAGATTTTTGAAAAGACAATTACTAATCAAAAGAGTCATCAAACTAGCATAAGTCTAAACATTGTCTCAAAGCCATCTAATGCATGAATGAAACGAAAGTGGGACGTAACCCATACAAGTCTTAAAAGTAAAATGACATAAAAGGTAAGTGTGGCTAAGTCCTCGAACATATGAGGGCTCACCAAATCTTTAAGGCTTTCTAATACAAGCACTAGCCACGAGTGGATGCAGAGGAGTCGTCATGCCCTACATTAGTGAAACAATGTAGGCAAGAGTATGCGTTAGTACAAGAATGTACCAAGTATGGTAACTATGCATAAGGTTTTAAAATCATGATAAAGAGGCTATACATAAGATGCAATGACCAAGTTAAAATCATAGGATGACATGATAGAAGACATGAAGTAAAGAGCCATGATCAATGTAAGGAAATCATCTTAAAACATCATATACTTAGAAATCCTTTAGAAAGAAATCCTAATTCATTATTGTGGGAAGTGAGCCTTTTAACCGAGATAGACCATGTGAACTATATCATGGAATCCGGTGTCTACCCCACACCGAAAAGTGGTGTTTTTACTTGCCAAGGTAAGAACCATAGTTTCTAGCAGTTGTGGATCCACTAGCTAATGTCTATCTAAGACAAACCAATGGTGGCACATAGTTATGGGACAAAGAAATTGCTACTAGAAAACCGGCCTCTACTAGCGGGAGAGCTTCCATGTCAATATCCACTCGGTGCTAAGCATAGTTCCCACGGAATAGTCAAAAATTCATAACTTATCTTATCATCAATAGACATGGGTAAACGCCTCTTGTCTTATCATTCAGATAGCTCCTTAATCTTGATTCAAAGTTTAGTTGAGAAGACCTTTCAACCTTTATGAATCCTTTATGTGATAATATCCTTTCACATTCATAGTTTGGGTTATATGTGAGAAAACATTTCACAACAACACAATATCAATGCTTCACTCTCAAAACAACTTCAATCTTCATAAATTTTGTAATTGAACATGCATATTTTCATAAAATTCATCTTTTGATCATTCATAAACTTCATCATAGAATCATAGCTTGAAAACCATAAATCATGCATGGGCTCATATAATTTCATCTTAAAATCATTGAATTAATCTCAATTCACGCATAAACAACCTCAATTTCATCAATTAAATCATAATTTAAGAGAACCCATAAGATAGAAGAAAACCCTAATTTGAATTGAAGAATTCTAACTTTGTAAATTGGGGAATTTAGGAACCGTATGGAGTAAAGAAATCCATAGGTGAAAGCTATCATACCTTGAAGCCAAAAGCTTGAAATCAATGGTGAACTTGGGAGACTTGAATGAAAACCCTAGAACCTTCTTCTTCTTCTTCAATCTTCTAGAGAGAGAAATGTTTGGAGAAATTTGGGGAAACTTGAAAAGTGATTAGAGAGGGTAGAAATTAGGCTTAGAAGCCTTATATAGGGCTTAGGATTAGGGCTTAACCGAACTAGATTAGGAATAGATCAATTAGGAAAACGACTAAAAAGCCCTTAAAAATAACTGTCGGCTTTGACCTACGGTCCAACTACGGACCGTCTTTTCCAACCGTCGATGGGATTCAGAAGCTAAGAACTTTAGTCTTCGAATGGAGATTGCCATGTACGGTCCGTTGGTCCACTTAAGGACCGTACATACCAGCCGTAGGTCCCAACATAGATCCTCAAAATTTTACTAACTCTTGGGATGACCTACAAGACCTTACCTACGACTCGTTCATGGAATGACGGACCGTCCTGGCAAACCGTCAGTGGGATCCTGAAACTTTGACATTTTCAAAAGTTCACCTTGCCTACTACGGTTCCCACCTACAGCCCCTAAGTCGACCTACATTCTGTAGATGACTTCCGTTGGTACTGGCACCAGATTTGAAAAACCAAAAATTTCCTTCTTTTTGAATTTGAGGTGTTACAAAAGGAGAGTCGTTTGAGATTTGAGACAGGGTAGCTTGTCGGTTACATAGTACGAGGCTCATTTTTGCCAATTATCTAGGCATGCTATGACTATTGTTCCAGATGAGGTAGAGAGAGTTCGCCGATTTGTGAGGGGTTTGAATTTCTCCATCAGATCTTATGTATTTGAGCAGCCAAAGAGGGGGACTTCCTTCTAGTCCATCGCATGTACCACCAAGGAGGAAAAGTTGATGGTGAGGGAGGAATTTAGGGACCCCAAGAGCGCTCGATCTTATGGTCAGCTTTTTGGCGCCTCATCTAGAGGCAGAGGTTCACACAGAGGTGGTAGCTCTTTCCAGATTTGTGGGCCTGTTCATGCATCCATGCTGGAAGCTGCGAGTGGGAAGACATCCCAAGGGTCATACAGTTCTAGTCGAGGTGGCCATAGTAGTTCATCTAGTATGTCGCAACAGCCATCCACACCAAGGTCTTTTTTTTTATGTGGGGACTCAGGTCACGTGATATGAAAGTGCCCCTTGTAGACTCACTCAGGATCCCAGCGTACTTATTCAGCTGCTCTAGCTAGAGGGTCAGCACCTCAGGCCAGGGGTCGAGGTAGAGGTCAGTAAGGTAGAGGCGGTAGAGAGGGATAGTTTTATGCATTCCTAGGGAGGCCATAGGTTCAGGTTTATGATGTTGTGAATACATGTATCTTCCCAATTTTCCATCAACCTACGTTTATATTATTTGATTCAAGGTCTACTTACTCGTATGCGTCTACCTATTTTGCTGCTGGATTTGACATGATGTGTGATAGCATACCTGTGCCTATTCATGTTTCTGCACCAGTGAGTGAGTCCTTAGTAGTGGATCGAGTGTATCGATCTTGTATTATTTCTCTAGATGGGTAGGACAATTGGGTAGACTTAAAAATTCTGGGGATGATAGACTTTGATATTATCTTGGGTATGAATCGGCTCTCTCCGCATAATGCTATTCTATATTTTTATGCTAAGACTATGACCTTAGCAATTTTGGGTGTCTTGAGAGTTGAGTGGATGGGTGCTAGTGGTTCTTACCCTAGAAAGATTATCTCCTTTATCCGTACTCAGAGATTTATTGATAGAGGGTTGTGTTTGTCTTATTTGTCCTTTATCCAGGATACTAGCATTGAGCTGCCTCCTATGGATTCTGTTCTCGTGGTTCGAGAGTGTGGACTTTGTTATGTATTATGATGCTTATGGAGTCAGGTTAGGTAGTGTTCTGATGCAGAAGGGGAAGGAGATTGCCTATGCTTCCAGGCAGTTGAAGACCAATGAGAAGAACTACCTTACTCATGATTTGGAGTTATAGTCGTAGTCTTTGTGCTTAAGTTATTGCGGCATTATTTTTATCAGGTACATTATGAGATCTTCACTGATCATCAGAGTCTTCAATACATTTTAGGGATCTGAACTTGAGGTAGCATAGATGGATTGATTTACTGAAGGACTATGATATCACCATCTTGTATCATCCGAGAAAGGCCAATATGGTGGCCGATGCTATGAGTAGGAAGACTTCTAGTATGGGAAGTCTTGTCGATATCAGTGTTGAGAGACCATTGGCTAGATATGTTCATAGGTTAGCGAACAGTCTTGTCTGGTTGTAGATTTCTTAGGAGAGTGATGGTTTGATTGCTTTCATAGAGACTCGATCTTCCTTAGTTGAGCATATCCATGAGCGCTAGTTTGATGATGAGAAGTTGTATCTCATTCGAGGCAAAGTGTTAAGAAGGGATGCCAAGGAGGCTGTCCTTGATTCAAATAGTGTCTTGAGGATCAAAGATAGGATTTGTGTGCCCAAGGGTGGTGAGTTGGTTAGACTGATTCTTGAAAAGGCTCACTGTTCTTGATATTCCATCCGTTCGAGATCGGTGAACATGTATCATAATCTGAGTCAGTATTACTGGTGGTGTGGTATGAAGAGGGATATTTCAGAATTTGTGTTTAGGTGCTTGACTTGCCAACAAGTCAAGTGTGAGCACCAGCAGTCCGAAGGTGTATATCAAAGGATGCCTATTCCTACTTGGAAGTGGGAGCAGATCACCATGGATTTGGGTGGCTATCGATAGGATGACCAAGTCCTCCCATTTCATTCCAGTTTGGGTGAAGTATACGGCGCAGGAGTTAGACTAGCTTTATATCAGTTCGATAGTCCAAATTCATGAGGTGCCTATTTTCATTGTCTCTGACCAGGGAGCATTGTTCACTTCTCTCTTTTGGAGAGCTTTACAGCATGGTTTGGGTACTTAGTTAGATATGAGTACAACTTTTCACCCTCAGATGGATGGTCAGTCTAAGCGGATGATGTAGGTGTTAGAGTATATGCTCCGAGCATGTGTGATTGATTTTGGTGCTTGATGGGATCAACACTTTCCCTTAGCAGAGTTTGCCTATAAAACCACTGATCACTCCAGTATTCAGATGGCCCCATTTGAGGCATTGTATGGTCGATGGTGTAGATCTTCAATTGGTTGGTTTGATTCTGTAGAGATAGACTCTTTAGACACCGACTTGCTCAGAGATGCTATGGAGCAAGTTCGTATGATTCATGGTAGACTGTTGACAGCCCAGAGTCGACAGAAGAGTTATGCAGACAAGAGAGTTTGAGCCTTACACTACTAAAAAGCAATGTTTAGCGACTGATATTTGCGAAGAATTTTATTCCGTTACTGAATAACAACGGATTCGCAACGGAATAGTCATTTTTTTGCAAGAATTATAAATAATTTTTTGAGTTATGATATAACGACGGATTGACGATGAAATATTGGTTTGGTCGCTAAAAATGAGCGCGAAATTTTGGCGCCCTAATTTTCGTTACCAATTTAGCAACAAAGTAAGGGGGACAAATTTAATTAATATTCCGCGACGGAATTTGTGATGGAAAAACGTCACTAAACTTAAAGATATATTTTTATAAAATTTAAATTATATAGTGACGGAAAAATCCGTCGTTATAATTTAATCTAAATAAATATATTTATTTGGTAGCAATGGATGTTATAATCTGTCACTAAGGCTGTTGCAAAATTATGTTTTGTCATATATACTAAATTATTTCAGCTGAAACCTTACACTCTCCATTTTCAGCTGAAAACTCTCCATTTTCACTCCGATGGAACTCTCCTTCTCCGACGAAACTGTCCATCTTAGATGAAACTCTCATGTCAAAGTGAGCTCTCTAACTCTTATCTTCTTCCATCTCCATTTAAAAAGTGAGCTCTCAAACTATCATCTCTCTATCTCTGATAAGTTTGTGAAAATAAAAGTTTTTAACTCTCAAATCTTTTCATTTCATTTAGTTTGAAGTAAGATTGGGATTTTTTGAAAATGTGGTTTAATTAGTATCAATATTATGAAAATAGGGTTTTGTAACTTTCAACTCTTTCCATTTCGTTTAGCTCGAAGTAAGTTTGGGGTGTTCTAAAAATAGGGATTTTAGTAGTTTGGGTATTATGAAAATAGAGGCTTTTTCGAAGTAAGATTTTCTGAAAAATAGGGATTTGGGTTCAAGTATTTTATAGTGTGCACACTGATTTGCTTAATTTTATTTGCTTTTATGAAAGTAAATTGCACACTGATTTGCTTAATTTTGTTTTATATTGCAGCTTACTTTCATTGTTTGTGATTACTAACTACCCACTTACTCACTCCGCTAAAAGGTATCTCTCTCTTTCTCCCCCTCCCACACCTAAATAGTAGGTTTTTTTCAGAAAAATGTGTTGCTTTTATTTTTCTATTAATACTTTTGTTTAGTTCATTTTTCTGATAAATAATGTTAGTGTAATATTGAATCTATTTCTTAGAAGCTACTTCTGGGTTGATTTTGGTTTTCCGATTTAAGGACCTTTGGACTTGTATGATAAATGACTTCTTTTTTATTTTGTATTTGGTATTCTGATGTTGTTCTTTTTTATTTATTCACTTGAAATGTACTCGAGATGAGAATCTATGAAAACAACCTCTCTATCTTGGCCAAAAGAATTATATTAGACATTAGGCATAGGTCCAAACATTAGCAAATAAAACAGATGAAGACACTAATATTATGTATGTGGACAAACCTACTTGGTATAGCCTTCTGCGGTTGCATTTGGGCGTATAAGATACAATCATATGACTTGAAAACAAAGCAATTTTAAATAAGCATGGCTGTGATTTTGCAAGAATTAGACATATTTATATAATAAACCAATTGAACAAGCAGAGAGGATCATGTGGAATAGCACTTTGAATATGGTAATTTAGGTGTTAGAGAAGGATCCTACAACATGGCTTCTCAGGTAATATTAAACTTATTAGGAGCTCATGGAACCTAAAGAAGTAAGCGTAAGTAACAAACAGTTTCAAAAATAATATTCAGAACTTAACAGAGAGGGATTCAATACATGCTTTCATGGATGTAAGTTCCTATCATGAACGTGATTTATAAGTACATTATATGAGATCTGAACTAGAGTTTCTCTAACACACAAAGGAGATAAAAGAAACTTCATTCTCTCCAAAAGAAACCATTTTACGTGAACATAGCTTCCAAAGGATATCTCATAATAAGATCAATCACATGCTCTTCATAAAAGTATAAATAGTTAGTTTGGTTGTGGGGCTCGGTTTTTACACTACAAAGTCTAGGCTAAAGCTGTTACAATGATTTGGTATGTTATTATCATTTATGGATATGTGGGCTAGACTATCAGTAATTAACTCTCCAAGATCAAGGCTAGTCGCTGAAGACTTTAATACATTTATGTGAACTCATGATGAGTGTTTATGCAACTCAAGACAACAACTCATTCATATTAAGTGTTTAGCTGTTATTTGTTCTATTGTTGTTGTTTCATGTTCTTATTAATAACCATGACAATCTGATGTTAAAATATCGCAGGCACCTACTGCTATAACATTATCCTTAGGATCTGGTTGTCATTCACTCGAAGTAAGCCTTGCTCTTTATTTTTACCCTTGATTTAGTTCAAGATTTAACTCCCAAGGTATTTATTTTACTGATTGTAATTAGAAAAAAGATGGGCTAAGATTTCTTCTTCTATGCATGTTACTTCTATTGTACTATGATCAGACGTTTAAATGAATTTGGGCTAGAGTGAATTTGTTCTTCTTCTATGCATGTTACTTCAGTAAGTTGGCAGAAAATAGAATTCTTCAGTAGCTTGATTGGAATTAGAATGCTTCATTATTCTGTAAGTTGACTGGAATTAGAATTCTTCAGTAAGGAAGACGTTCTTTCTATCTAAGTTAGTTTTGAAAAGCTATTAAGCTTTTTTTTCCAGCTTTCCTGAGCAATTTCATAAACTGATTTTGTTATGTCAATCTTGTAGAATTCTTCAGTAGCTTGATTGGAATTAGAATGCTTCATTATTCTGTAAGTTGACTGGAATTAGAATTCTTCAGTAAGGAAAACTTTCTTTCTAACCAAGAATAACTTGGGCCAAAAGTCGGGGGGGGGCAAAATGGTAATTTTATGAAAATACCAAAAATGACCAACCGGGTCATTCCAGTAAGCACTGGAGGGGGGATATTTCAGCACAAAGGAGGTAAAAACTCAAGAATTTCCAGTCTACGTTTGTTACGACTCCCTCTCACAAAGCCAAAAGCTTAGGGTCAAAGTTCATCAACAGTTGCTTGGTGCCTGATAGGCTAGAACTTCTTAACTGAGTAGTTTAGACTTGTTTCCATTGCTTGTTATTTTGTAGATTGATGGGAGAGTTCATGCCTAGGCCTGCGGCACGGAGGATGGATGGTTAAAGGTTGTTGTTTATTGTTGTTAAGGTAGGAAAAGATAGTGATTAAGTTGTGGTTCTCTAGTTCTTAATTGTTAACCTTGAATTCCTTCTTGGGGTGGTTTGGTGGTAGTTGTAAGGTTAATTGTTATGAAATGTCTGGATTGTAGCTAATTCTGGGGTCTGTGGTAATCGAGAATAAATAGAATGAGTGGGGAGAGTATTAATTCATGGGATTTGGGAGGTAATTCCCGGGAACAAATGTGTACTCAAAGTGGGGTCCAGTGATGAGTTATTGATATATCTAGGTGATGATTTATTTGTTTTTCAAAGTATGTTATGTGTGCATGTTAACTACTTGTAGTATTATTTGTGTGATGCCTGTGGGGGAAACTGGAAGGCTAATGTGAAATGAATTCATGTGATAATCTCATGCAATAAATCTATTATTTACTTGTGGCTTCAAGTTGGTTGTTCATTGTGGTTATGATTGTACATGTTTTTTGTGATTGATGGTAGGATCGGGTACCATGCCGCTATAGGAAATTAACGGTTGGCTCAGATACCAAATCTGGTATGAATCATTAATAGTTGGCTCGGTACCGCGTATGTACTCTAATAGTTTTTGTGTGGGTTCCATGAGAGAACCAAATTTGTATGTTGGTTCCGTAAGTGCACTGAGTTTCTAATTTATGTTAAGTTTATCACCAGTTGGACTTTGATTGGATGGGTTGGTGTATTTTAATGTGGGGATGGTTCTTATATAGACATGGATTGCATATTGAACATAATAGGCCGTGCCTTAGAGGATCCTTAGGTGGTCCGGGTTAGTAGGAAGGTGAGAGGACTGTTATATGCATTTTGTGATCATGTGGAACATGTTTCATGCATTGTTTAGGTCAGGTTGGTGGCTAGAGTCTTGTTTGGTGTTTTTTACATAAACATTATGTGTTTGTTGAAATGGTCTAAAATATATCTAATAAAGGGTAGGCTTGGGAAGCTTAGAATGGCAAGAGGGCTGATTGTTTAGTGGTGGTGTTGGCAGTGGAACGAGGTAGGAAGGAGGTATGTGTACTAGTTTATGGGCATTATACCTGAGATGGTACAAGCATAGAGGCAAAGACTTGGGGTGGTGTAACTTTCATATCACATGTTTCCTTCTTAATGTCTGCTTTGTATTAGGTGGTGGATTCGGGTCGATCGATGATGCCTACTAGTACATGTTGTTTGTACTGATACTACTTTTGATATGCCCCTTAGCATAGTCTAGTTGCAGGATTCAGTGATGTTTCATACGTGAAGATGATGATGTTCTCCGACAGTTTCTACCCTTCCTTTCTTATGGTGGGAGTTGTGTCCTATTTATTTTTATAAACTTGTACTTTAGTGCTCTTGTACCTATTTAGGCTAGTTCCTTGGGGAGTGTTAGTGCGTTTCTTTGCAAATAACCATGGTTTTAAATCAAGTTAATAGTAATTCTATATTTTCATAGGGTGTTAGATTATGTTTTATTTATTTTCTACGTGTTATGAGTTTGAGGGTGAGGGTTCTCCTATCTAGGTATTAGAGAAGGTTCCCACACGGCCCGATGGGTTAGGTCCTGACAATTTGGTATCAGAGTCTAGGTTACCGATCTCCTTGTATTAGAGTAATTGTCAAGTAAAGTCTTGAGGATTAGTGTGTTGACATCCACATTTAGTTTTCAGGGGGCTTTGAAGCATTCTAGGAAGTCGCTTCACTTCCTCACTCCTTTCGTACAGTCTGTCGCTAGTGTAATTGGTTGAGCCCAATTGGTATCTCAATGAAATAAACTGATGTCATTGACATGGTTGTAGGGATATAAGTAAGAAATATTGGGACTGGGAAGGTTCCAATTGGTATCTGGCCTCAAGGGACATTTGAATGGATGTATGGATGGTTATTGGTCATTCGTTATGCAAAAAGAATGTAATGAATCTGATTAATTTGGTGATAAAGCTTGATGACTGTTATTATGAGCATAATATTGCTTGAATGACTGAATTTATTTGAGATATAATTGCCTGAACCTTGGTGACATGGTGATCAAGAGAAAGTTCTATGTTATACATGAAATCATGTACATCATTCTATATTTTGTGTTGTTGAGTATGATCCTCTAGGGTTTATGTTTGAGTCTATGGTATGAATGTCTGTGACACGTATGTCTAGGGATGATCTTGAGATTATTTTAATAAGTCTAGTTGTGTTCCAGAGGCATAGGGACGTCGGGATCTTGTTTAAAACTCAAAATTTCATGATTTACCCTGTCGAGGCTGCCATAGCGAGACTGGGCCACTACAACGACCCCGCTATAGTGGCTTCTGCTATATAGTAGCGTCTCAGTCACTATAGTAGGCAGAGCGAGGAAGAACCAATAACTCTGTTTCCTTTGTTTTTGCCCTTCATTTCTGGGCATTTAAAATCACTAGTTCATTCCTTATCAGTGCAAAACAAACAATAGAAGGACATCCAGAAACAATCATAGCATATATTATAAGTGCTTAAGTAGTAAAAGCTAGTATTTACGTACTATCAAATATAAGAAAAGCAATAAAAAATGTCTTATGCTCAAACATGGTAAATCCAAAACAAAGCAACAAATATATCCAAAGGAGGGGGGGGGGGGTCCTAACTGTGTGTCCGATCACCATCATTGGGTTAGGTCTCCTTTTTTCAGTCTCACTCATGTAAGAGAACTCCTGCAAGTCCTCTGGCTCCAACCGGGGATGCTCCTAATCTAGGCAATGCAACTGAACATGACATTCATAGTCTTCCACATGTGAGCAAGCAAACGGTCCCGGGAGCTCCCCTTCTCTTCTCAGCGTCAAGCTCCCTACGAAGCGCGACCATATACTGGGTGGGAGAAGGAGGGGTTAAAGTCCCTATTGGAGTAGCCTCGATGTACCTCCTGACAATGAAAAAATCATCCTCCAAGCGGCTGCTAGACACAGGGGCTGGGACTGGGTAGTGGCGGTGGGAGGGTCTTTATCATCATACTCAGAACCTGCTGCACCCGGCTTCTCTCCACCTTGCTCACCTTCCTCTTCTTCGGTACTCGGGAGGGCTTCTTCTTCATCAACAAGGGGTTAAACGGATCATCATTCTCCACATCAAAATTGGTGTCATTCATAGGCATCTCTGTTTGTTTGCAAAGTGAAGACACCAGGCCAGGAAGGAAGGGAGCCTTCTTGCTACCTCTGTAGAAGTCCTTCCACTCAGTCACTATTTTCTCCCCCACGTGTAGATGAATCCCTTGAATAGCAGAGGCCTTCACTAGTGCTCGGGGATAAGTTACATTGGTGAGATTGCTCGATGAATGGATCCCCTGATCGACTAGTGCTAGCCACCTCCGGGCATCAATTTAAAAGTAATGGTTGGTAAGGCCCTCTGTTATAGTCACATAGACCTCACCATTGAACAACTCTACAACCAGCGAGTCCTATAACCTTTTTATATCCATCTCCATTAGCTTGCCTTCATAGGCCACATTTTAGATCTCCGGTACCCCCATCACTTAATTTACACTATGGACATCTACAAGAACGTCCACTCCTCACTGCAGATAGTCAGGTTGGGGGAATCTAAGAGAACAGTAGGGAGGACAGCATAGAGTTCCCTTACCCATCTGACTTGCGAGAAGGGAGGGGCACCGACCATTGGACCCCTACCAAAGTCCTAAAGCTGGTGTTAGAAAGCGTTATCCTTCTCCGTTACTCCCGTAATCTTTAAATCCCTCTCCAGACAAAAGCCCATCCGCCGGATTTCATGGAACATCTCCTTGCTAGCGTCATCAAGAAATCTTTTGTTAGGATAGTTTGGTCCTTCGATTACAACCATTTGATTGATTAACCCTGCTAGCGCTTGAATTGTCAATTAGAAACCATAAAAACATCCTAAGATGTGCTTTAAAAGAATGATCTAGCTTTTGGCTGGGCCGAGAGGCTACTGCCTGCAACATCCCGCTCTAGAGAGTTGCATCCAGCTATAGCGGGGGGAGGGGGTTTGTCACGCCTCGAGCCTACACCCTGGATATGGACGACATTTGAGAACCATTGCTGGTCCCCAAGCGAACCCTTGGCCTGGCTAACTATAGACATGAGACTCAATATGATATGCGAAAACCTTAAATAGATGAGCATTTAAATAATTTAAATAAAAAGTTGAAACACTATCTTGAAATACTTAACATGAATAAGTCCTAATAAAATCATAGGGAGAAACACATGAAAAATATCTAACTCTGCCTATCTATGAAGCCTCTATTGTTCAAGATAGGTGTCTAGATAAGACCCATGACACCTTAATACTACCAAACAGAATATAAAAAATAGAGTCCTCCGGAAGCAAGGAGGTCTCACTAAAAGTCAGTTGAAGTGTAGAGTGATCTCAACGGAGCACCTGTTGATGATCCTAAGCACTTTTATCTGCGTCATAAAAAAAGATGCAAGTCGAATGACATTAGTACATTGAATGTACGAGTATGTAATATGGATGAATAAACAAATAATTCGACTGAAGGATGAAAAGCAACTCAACTGAATCAATACATGAATATGAAGTGAACATCATTTAAGCTTTACAATAAGATATGCAAGAAAAGCAATATGAAATTAATATACTTTATCCTGTAGGGAGTTTCTCTAAGCGACAACCATTACTCTGAGCCTAGCAATGATACAACAAGGGCCATCCTATACCTTGCTGGAGTATACGATGCTACTATAACTATGGATCCATCTAATAGGCCTTCTCAGAGGAAGTGAGGAGTCGCACGAAGAATCAATGCTATCCTATCCTACGCTGGCTACGTAGTTTTATGGGACTTTTGAGTTATAATAGACTCTTACCCAATTCGGTTATCGATACTACTCCAAAAATATTCAGTATACTTTATGCTCAATCATCTTTTACAAAGAAAGGGACTATTACTTGACTTTACTTTTCACTTTTCTCAATCACCTTTTACAAAGAAAGGGACTATTACAGTATTTTATCTTTCACTTTGCTCAATCACCCTTTACAAAGAAATGGACTATTACATTACTGAAGTACTTTTTAAAAACATCAATCATACTCTTTCTTTTTCTCAACTGTCAAATAGTACATATGAAATCATTTGATTTTTCCTTTAAAGACTCTGTTCAAAACTTACATTTAAAACGTATACTTATGGACTTATCTTTCAAGTCCAAGATCGATATATAAAAATTGAAAACTCTTATACTTTTTGAAAGTAGTTCTCTCTTTTTCAATATAAATATGATAAATTCGGAACCCTTTAAGTTCCCTTAAACTCCTTTTTCAAAATAATACTTTTAAACTTTTCTCTTAAACTCACTTTTGTTTCCAAAATCAATGAAAGGAAAATTACTGACTCAAAATACTTTTAGAAAAACTCAATATATATAGGGTTCATGTGGAACTACAAGTATGAACAATAATTCAAGAATTTCAATGTATAAAGTATCGCAGTCTCATACTATTGGAATCTCATAGAAGTGAGGGAAAAACCCTAGATTCAACATGCTACTGATTGAATTGAGATGTAGGGTGTGAGGAAGAACTAGTCCAACACTGTGAATAGCCTTACATACCTGATTATGAAGATTTTAGTATGGAAAATTTGGTGGAGACATGATTTACTTGAGCTTGAGGAGGAACATTAGCTTTTTTGAGGAAACCTTTGATCTTGACCTCTTGGTGCTTGCTTTTGATAAAAGAAACTCTTTTATGAAGTTCTTAGAGTGGAAGAACATGGGAAAAACCTTGGGTGGAGGGATTTTCTTTGTACCTTGGATTTTTGACTTGAAGGTGTTAGGGTTCTTATTGGAGAAGAGGAACCCTAGGCTAGTCTTAAGAGAATTTCTAAATACTTGAATGTTTTGATTGATGAAAACTAGTTAGTTGAATGATATACTCAGTTAAAACACTCAAAAAGCGACTTAGAATAGGGTTAAAAATGACATAAGGGAAAGACCAAAATGACCCCAACTTTAAAACTGACGGTGTGCCTTAAAAAGGAGGTTTCACGAACCATTTAAGGCTTCACGGGTCGTATAGCCGGCCGTGAAACTTCACCTGCCTAATAGTGCTTCACTAAAATGGGAATAACTCTTTTCTCCGAACTCAAAATGAGGCAAACTTGGTGGCATTGGAAATAGGACTCAAAGACCTTTAATTTGATAGGTAATGGGCCACCTAATTCATCATGTGCTGAGAGATATGGTCATTTGAAATTGACCCAAGTAAAATCTAATATCAAAACTTAATTGGTAAGGAAACTTTCAACTCAACTTTGTGCTAGGGGTTTTTTGTAACCTTAATTCATATCCAAATTCATTCCCACACTAAAGAATTGACCATTACATATATGAGCAAGTTAAGAATCACCCGACACGACCTTATACATAAATGAAGAATAGTTCGAGTCTTAACTTAGAATTTTTTGAGGTGTTACAGGGTTGCTATCATGAAAGATCTCCTGCCATTGTGGCCTTCGCTATAGCGAAAGGCAAGGCTGCTATAGCAGCCTTCATTGTCCTATAACTTCAATGGATCCATCAATGGCGCCCCTTGGCCTAAAAATCCTATTATCATCAAATGTTTTATAGATCAGTGTTCCTAAAGTGCCCCACTACCTAAATATGCAAATATCCATGGATTCTAACTCCTAAATCATGCCCGAATCTATGTTTCCAACCAAGGACAACCCTTCAACTTCCCCCCACCATTCTAGATCCATTTTCGGTGTTATTTCTCGTGATAGCACCGAAATGTGAAAATATGCAAAATGTCAAGCCTATGCCACAATGTGAAAATATTATTACATGCTAGTTCTGAAGAGGCTATTTAGTAGCACGTGCCTGAGCTTTAATATTGGGCTCAAGGCTGATTAGGGGAAGGTCGGTGCTAGACATAAGATTGATTGTTGATCTTCCTGAGGGTCATTATGAGGGTGCTCCAGCTATAAAGTGATTTCTTTCTGAGGAGAAGTCTTGTGAGCTACCTAGCCTCTCTTTAGTTATTTGTTCTTTTAGCTAAATTACCAGTCTTACATAGTCTAGAAGACCATATATGTATGTGATATTTCTTTATTTGGTTATATGGCATTGTCTATTAATTCAACACTGCTGATCATATTTATTCGATTTCAATCAAAGCTGAGTTATGCAATCAATTTTTTCTTTCTTTGACAATTGTATCGAACTTCAAGCTGAGTTACAAGAATTTCATTTTCAGGCCATTTTAGGATACAGAACAAAAATAGGTGCTGGTAGGAGCCAAATTTAATATGCGTAAAAATCAAGACGGCAATATTACTTGCTCCATGATCATCTTGAGGATTTGTTTGCATCTAATTTTTTCTGTGAAAATAGTACATGAAAGCATTTTTGGAACTCCACTCACCCCTCTTTTATGGAACGTGATGGAAGAATATATATTAAACATTGGTTATTAAAATCTATCATGTTAGCTTTTTAAGATGCATAATTGTTAACATATTGAAAGGTAGGTTGTGACATGTACCATAACGTAAAATCATAAGTTTTTTATTTTTCAGAAATAATATTTTTCTAATTTTCCTTTGTGATTAGTAAAAAAAAATAAGACGAACAAATTAAAATGGAGGGAATAAGGGTTAAGACGAATTCAACATACTCTCTCAAAATGAGATTATATATTTGTATACAAAATATTTAAAGGAAAATAAATTAAAAATGTGTACGTGTGTGTGTGAAATTTAAAACGGCGGAATTCTAGATATGCCTCTGATAAATGGTATTTCCCATACCTAAATATATAATTTCTAGATTTTACTTCAGTCAATATCATTTATCATACCTAATTAATACAATTAGTTATTATGTAATTAAAGCTTGAAAAATTAATTTACAGATAGAGTAGAATTAAGTTCTGAGCATTACAAATAAGATCTTTAGGACCGCTTAATGTTATATTCGATTTTAAGCACTTTCAACTAATCGTCTTCGTTCTTTGATTTTCTATCGTATTTTTTCGATTTGACAATATAAGAACATTTCTTTCTCAATTGTTATATTTAATATGGAGCATTATAATACAACTATCAATTTTCAACACCAAACACCTTTATCGCCACCCACCACCCTTATTCGCCATGGATATTGCACAATTACTGCACTACTCTTCAACAAATCATGATCATTATCAATAACCGCCCACTATCATTATCACTGATCATCAGCACAATTTTTATATTTTATTTTATAATATATAATATTTATAACACCGTATAAAATGACTTATATATATATATATATATATATTGCAAATATATTATTTAAATAAATTTTCTATTTAAGAAACTATAAATAAAAAATTATATATTCAGATGTAGAGAATTTTAAATTTTGATATATTCACTTGAAGAATATACGCGAGGCCTACATTCATCAATATTAACAATTTAATTTGTTTTGTGACTAATTATTTAGGTCTGAAAGCAATGATAATTCAAAAAGTTATCAAACCATCAAAACTATGTTGCAGGAAGCTATATCGAACATGTATTAATTATTTACTTTTTTTATGTAAATAAGTTTATTTACATTTCCAAATAAAAAACAAGTTTTGTTTACATGTTCAAATATTTGTTTAGTTGAAATAATTCTTGTAGAAAATTATATATTTATACATAATTATTTTAAATATTTAGAGATGCTATACATTACTTTCTAATAAATGGGAATATCATACACGTCATCGTCAATGTATATGTACTTTTTAGAGTTAATACTAATATGGGCGGAAATTTTTGTCATTTAACAATTTTTTACTTGATTATATTATTTATCTGTTTTAACAAATTAAGACAAGTTTATTGTTTTCATTCAATACTACTTTTATCATTAAATAACTATGTAAAGTAGTAGCAGTCAAATTTAAAATTTTCAAAACATAATTCATAAAGTTAATTTAATAAAAATAATTTTTTCAAATAGATTTAATAATGGATTCTATTAAATAATTTTTATAAGTGTTATTGCATCAGACGAGACACTAAAAAGATAATTATATTGTCAACACCTATAAGTATTATTTTAAAAAAATAGTAATTCATGCTAATTTGAGCAACTTGAAAAAAGGCAATTCTTCTTTTGACTATAACTCTTAGGTAATAATCTGGAGCAACAAAATTATGAAAAAAATAATTAAAATATTCTATGTTTTAAATACTTAACATAATATTATTAGGCACGTGCAAAACACGCGCTATCCTTTACTAGCTTGCATATACATGGAAAAGTTGTGCACATACATTTTGGTAGCATCATGACCTTTTTTCTTTATTTATTTTAATATACATGTCATAATGAATTGTGTAGATTTATTTCAACTAAAAGTATAAGAGATATTTTGAATAGATTATTATTTTAAATATAGATTAAAAGTCTAAAACTTGATTAATATCAAGTATTATGTTAATCTATTTTTATTTATATTTTATGGCCTAATATATATGTCACGCCCTGAACCTACACCCTGGACGTGGACGACACTCGAGAACCATTTCTGGTCCCCAAGCGAACCCCTTGGCCTGGCTGACTACTTAGCAGAAGATTTACTCAAGCGGTAATATGCTAAGAAATAAAATTTAGAACATTCAAACTCCAACAAATACTTAACTCAAACTGAAACTATCTGAAAATACTCAAGTTCAATAATGATAATGCTTTGCAAAACAGTCTCAAAACATCTTAACAAAAGGGAAAAATACTGAGAGACTCCTCAACTCTAACTATATATGAAGCCTCTAATACTAGGATAGATGTCAGGACAAGACCCACGATAACTCAACAATAGCAGGAAAACAAATGTCAAGCCCTCCGAAAAGCAAGGAGGCTCACCAAAGCTAACTGGAGTGCAATTGATCTCAACGAAGCGCCTGTTGATGATCCTGAATACCTGAATATGCATCATAAAAAGATACAGGTCGAATGACATCAATACATTGAATGCACGAGTATGTAAAATGGCTGAGTGAAACAATAACTGAACTGATAAGGCTAGGAGAATACTTAACTCAACTCAATGCAAAGCAATAATAAGAGATGATATATTTAAAGGTAAATAAAAGATACTAACTTAAGGATGTATATAAAAATACAATAAATTACTCTTTACTCTTATTTGGGAGATTCTCTAACCGACAACCATCACTATGAGCTATGTGATGATACAGTGTCTAGCCCACGCTACCAGAATTGTCCTATACCTTGCCGAGGTATAGAACACATCAACTAAGTGGATCCACTAAGCAATAAGGATTCATCTAAAAAGTATGATCCTTTACCCATGTTGGCAGTCATGGTTTATGAGGATTTTGAGTTGTCTGAACTCATTCCCATATTGGTGCTCAATACTACTCCCAATAATATACTCATGCTCAAATGTATAAAACATACTCTTTCTCTATTTTGAGGTAATTACTAAAAAGAACCTCCTAAAAGAGGTAATTGCTATGAAATATCTCTAAACTCATAAACTCTTTTTATAAATCAAAGTTTTTCTTTTCTCAATGTAAAAATGATACATTTGAGAATACTTAGTTCCCTTATATTTTTTCTCAATCATGTCTAAAACTCTTCTCAAAACTCATCTTTGATTTCTCAGAAAATTAGTTTAAGACCATCATCTGGTTAAAAAGGATTCTCAATAATAACTCAACAATAGGGTTCATGCTGAAATTAGACATGAACAATCAACTCAAGAATCTCAATGCAGGATATAGCCATTCAATAATCAAGAAATAGAATTCAGAACTCATCAACGAAACTCATCTCAAGAATTATCAAAACTAAGGATTGTTCTTTACTGATAGATAGTAGATGTAGGACGTGAGGAAAAACTCATTCCATCACTATGATAGGCTTACATACCTAGGAAGAATAAAGTTCTTGGCGAAATCAAAAGAACGATTGAAAACCTAGCTTTCTCCTCTTGGATCTTTGCTCTAAGACTTAAAAGTGTTAATAAAAGTATTAGGGTTGATTAATACTGTTAAGGACCTTAATTAGGTGTAAACATATCATGGGTTAGGCTTAGAAGGGGTGGGAAAAAGACTAAAATACCCCTCTTAAAAACTGATGAAAAACTTTCTACGGATCCATCTACGGTTCATGGTTTGTTCTACGGACCGTAGATCACATCCGTGGAATTCATATTGAATTTTTTAGCTCAAAACTTAGTTTTACGGGTCCAATCTACGACCCGTTGAAGTTTCTAAGGACCGTAGATCCAATCCGTAGACTTAATACTAAATTTCAGGCTCAAAAGTTCATTTATGGGTCTAATCTATGACCCGTAGAATGGATCCATAGAAAAGGGACCCCAAAAATTGAGTCTCTGAACTCTTTTGATGACTTGACAGTACGGGTCGTAGTTTCATCTACGGCCCGTACATTGGATCGTAGTTCACAGACTCAGAAAACTCTGATATGACAGTCTCTGGTAAAATGGTCATAACATTTTACTCCGAACATGAAAAGAGGCAAACTTGGTGGCGTTGGAAAGAGGACTCAAACACCTTTAATTTGATAGATCATAGTACACTTAATTCATTATGTGTTGGGAGATATGATTGTTTGAATTTTTCCTAAGTAGAATCTTATGTCAAAACTTAATCGATAATGAAGCTTTCAACTCAACTTTGTGCTAGGGGGTTTTTGTGACCTTAATTCATATCCAAATCCATTCGAACACCAAAGAAATGACCTTTACACATATAAGAAATTTAAGAATCACCCGATATTATTTTTACATGCAAAAAAAGAATGGTTTGGGCTTTAGCTTAGAAATATTTGGGGTGTTACAATATCTCCCACTTGGAATCATTCGTCCTCAAATGATGGATGAACTGAGAATGAAGATGGTAGGTATATGTTTAATGGCCCAATTTAGTTCGAAATACACATAAAACTCATGAAATGAAAATAGTGAAGGAGGGACTGAATTGAATAAGTACTTTAGAAAGAGTTAATACCTTGGATTGGAACTAAATCAGAGGTAAAGAGATGAGGGTATCTCTTCTTCATATCTTCCTCGGCCTCCTGTGTAGCCTCCTCAACTAACTAATTTCTCCACAAGACTTTGACTGATGCAACCTCTTTGGTTCTCATCTTGTGAACTTGACGATCAAGAATCTGAACGGGAATCTCCTCATAAGATAGGTTTTCCTTGATACCAATATCCTCGGTAGGTACAATAAGTGAAGGATCACCCAAACACTTCTTTAGCATGATGTGAAATACCGGATGGAATGCTGCTAACTCTGACGATTGCTCCAACTCATAAGTTACATTGCCAACTCTCTTGGATATCCTCTAAGGAGCAATGTATGGGGGACTTAGCTTTCCCTTCTTGCCCAATCTCATAACACCCTTCATAGGTGAAACCTTCAAATAGACCCAATCATTAACCTCAAACTCCAAGTCTCTCCTTCTCACATCTGTTTAGGATTTTTGCGTTGTTTTCAACCTTTCTTGAATAGTCTTCACCTTCTCCATGGCTTGATGGACCAAATCTGGTCATATCAACTCAGCTTCACCAACCTCAAACCAGCCAACGGGAGATCTACACCTTCGCCCATATAGAGCCTCATACGGAGCCATCTGAATGATGGAATGGTAACTATTATTGTATGCGAACTCGATAAGAGGCAAGTGGTAGTCCCAATTACCTTTGAAATCTAGAACACAAGCTCTCAACATATCCTCGAAGGTCTGAATGATGTGCTCTGCTTGACCATCAGTCTGAGGGTGAAAAGCAGTACTAAGGTTCACCTTCAAACCCAAACCTTTCTGAAACAACTTCTAAAATTGCACGGTAAACTAAGCACCCCTATCTAGGATGATGGACAAGGTGACTCCATGCAGTTGAACTATCTCGTGAATGTACATGTTTGCATACTCTTCTTCTGTATTGGTAGTCTTTACTGGTAAGATGTGGGATGATTTGGTCATCCAATCCACAATCACCCAAATGAAATCATGCTGCCAGCGAGATTGCGGTAAACCTGTAATGAAGTCCATATTAATCATCTCCCACTTCCATTCCTGAAGGGGTATATTCTGAGTCACACCACATGGCCTTTGATGCTCAACTTTGACTTGCTGGTGATTTGGGCACATAGCAATAAACTCTGCAATACACCTCTTCATACTACTCCACCAATAGACTTCTCTCAAGTCATGGTACATCTTTGTGGAACTCGGATGAATCAAATATCTGGAACTGTGAGCTTCTTCCATAATCCTCTCTTGGAGATCATCCACCTCTGGAACACATAACCTTCCTTGATATCTCAGCACACCATCTCCCCCTTGTGCAAAAGCCATCACTTTCTGCTTATGCACATTTGCCTTCAACTCAAGAAAAATAGGGTCTTTGTCTTGCTTCTCCTTTACCTCTGCCACTAATGAAGACTCAGCTCCATTCATCACAACAACTCCACCTTCACTGG
>JAGDQO010002129.1:0-36838 GCA_018342035.1 Solanum appendiculatum
GAAACCACTTGAAGAAATGGAAGTTAGAAGGAAGAAAGTCCAGTGTGATGTAATGGCATTTGCCGGCATTTGTAGATGATTTATATTCGCTCTGAATGAGTCATGATCTGGACTCTCTGAAGTTAATTTCTAATTCTTTTACTTCCTGGATGGCGGATGGTGGCAAGATAGAGAAGAAGGATTTAAATGTTGTAGCTGGACACTGGTTTCGCTTTATCAACAGCAATCTGATGCCATTCTAGAACGAGTCCATTCTTTGCCATGACAAGGCAGTGTTAGTTGGCACCATTATCGATTGTGAATACATACATGTGGGTGCCATTATTAATTCTTAGATGCTGATGAGAGCAAGATAGAAGCAGAAATCACTTCCATTCCCAGTGTTGATTACTCAGTTGTGTGAGAGCACAAGAGTCCCTTTTTGGGCTGCCACAGATGTGAGAGTCACACCGGCCTTGTCCAATGATATTCGAAGGATAGAAGCAGAGTGCTTGAGAGATGATGTAGCTCGGAGGAAGCCACAACCACCTGACTCCACCCAAGTGGTTGACCCCGCTACATTGGAACCTGAGACCAGCACACCTTCTCCGTCTGTGGAGCAGGCAGGTATTCCTACTCCTTCATCTATTTCTCGCTCTTTTGATTCTTATTCTACTTCTGTACTAACTGCTTCTATGTCTGCTGCTATTGTGAGGCCTTCCCCCATCTACATTTCCCATCCTCCACTGACCCAGGAACTTACTTATCAGATGGGCAGTCTTTCCCGGTAAGCTGATGTTAGAGATTCACGGGTTGAGAAGAACTTGCCCCGACACATTGACCAGGCTATTGAGAGAGCCTTGGCTTCCCTGAGTGAGTGGGCGATGTTCCCCTTTCAAATGGTGCTGCCCCTATACATGATCTACCTAGTGCTGCACCTCGCTCTTCTGTGCCTGAGTATGCTCCTACTGTAGCTGAGGATCAGGATTATAAGGCCGACAAGGAGTAGCTGAGGAGATTGATGAGGAGAGATTGCATGTGGATGAGCATGGGATTGCTAAGACCCGGACAGAGATGCAGGAGACACAGAAGGTTATCCTTTAGGCTTCCCTGGAGAGATCTCTTTGAGAGACTACAGGAGCTGGGACTAGTGGAGTCACTAAAGACTGTACCACACTTCCTAGTGTTGAGACGGGCACTGATGCCCTAGCCGAGCCTTCATTGCCACCTCTTGTGATCCTATTGTCAGGCATCGATGCCTCACTTGAGACTTCACCTTCCGAGACTCTAGATGGGAGTGCTCCACAGGCATAACTTGTCAGGGGGACCGTATATCTCAGCGTCCCAGTACTTTGATTTATTTTGCACTGAAGACACTTCTTTTTATTTTTGGTGGGGTGAGGGCCTTCGTGCCAAAATTTCCCTTTTTGTTTGTATTTGGTTATTTTGTTTTTTCCTTTGAACAAAATATAGTTGATGGTTGTTTATATGTGAGTGCTTTTTCTTTTGGGAAAATGTGTCTCTATACTTTATTTTGCATTCTCTCTTGATGAATGCAACCCCTAGGAGTTTTAAAATCGTGAAATGCTTGATGTTTTCATTGATAAAAATTTCAGAATCAATTTTGATCAATAACGATGTCTTAAATAGTACTCATGATAAGCATGATTCGTAGTGTTGGTGTTGCGAGAATGAAATTTTGTGGTTAAACCTTTGAATGATCTAGATGAATCTTTTGTTGACTAGTTGTGTTTTGATGTGAGCCTTGCAATGAACATCACACGTACGCTTTCGATCTTTTCAGTATGTGCTAAATTAGTGTATTTTGAAGTGACATGTGTGGTGCGTTTGTACCTGTATACATGCATGCGGAGTACTAGAATTTTCCTTCTTAGTCCAATTATATGAATATTGGTGAATGTGAGGCATGATATTTTGCAAAATTTCAATGAGGGAACCAGATCATTCGTAAACCATCTATGACTACCTTGTGAGGGTGTGAAACCATGTTGACACCATTTGAGCCTAGTCCATTTATTGTCAACAAAAAGAAGCCTCTTGAAACAAATTATCCCTACTTTATCACCAAAACCCCTTTTGAAGCATTGGCATGTTTGAATAGCCAACTTAAGCGAAAAGCCTAAGTTGGGGGGTGTGGAAAGGAAGGATGAATGAAAGACAAGTAAAGGAAAAAGGAAGATGAAATGAGGCTCAACTTTGAAAATGTTAATAAAAAGAAGGAACCCCTACATATATAAAAAAATGTGTTGAATGAAAGAAAAATTGAAATGAAAAAGAGGAGTGAATGAAATAAAGAGAGGATTCCAAATAAAGTGAATGGCAGGTAAAGGGTTAAGTCCTCAAATGAAAAAGAAAGAAAAAGAACGTGAGAAGAGGTGATGATGATTGCAACAATGCTTTGAAAGGGTTAAGTCACCAATCTAAATTGACCATGCCTTAACCCTCAGCCCCATTACAAGCCTAGAAGACCCTTGAGATCTTACATGAACTGGATTTTGTGATGATTTAAAAATATGGGCAAACCTATGGGACAATGCATGTATGTATTTCACTTCTGAGAGAGTGACAGTTGCATTGATTCCTTACACCTTTGTTTGAAACTTCATTGTCAGAGCATGGAATTATTCTTGATGTGAGGGCACTCGAATGCATTTTTTGAAACATGTTCTTGCATTAGACAAGAAGCTATATTGAGCTTGTGTTTGTGTTTAGATTTAACACCCCAAAAATTTCTAAGTTAAGACCCGAACCATTCTTCACTTGCGTATAAGATCGTACCGAGTGATTCTTAATTTTTCTTAGATGCTAAGGTCAATTCTTTAGTGTGAGAATGATTTGGATTGAATTAAGGTCAATAGAATCCCTTAGCACAAAGTTGAGTTGAAAGCTTTCTTACTAATTGAGTTTCAATATGAGATTTTACTTGCTCAACTTCAAATGACCATATCTCTCAACACCTAATGTATTAGGTCGCCCATAAACTATCAAATTAAAGGTCATTGAGTCCTTTTTTCCAGCTCCCCCAAGTTTGTCTCATTTCGAGTTCGGAGTAAAAAAGTTTTGCCCATTTTAGTGAAGCCCTGTCAGGCAGGTGAAGTTTCACGTTCAGATATACAGCCATTGAAGTGTTTCACGAGACGTGAAGCCTTAAACGGTTTGTGAAACCTCCATTTTAAGGCACTCCGTTATTTTTTAAGTTGGGGTCATTTTTGGTCTTTCCCTTATGTCATTTTAAAGCCTATTCTAAGTCATTTTTTAGTGTTTTAACTTTGTATATCATTCAACTAAATAGTTTTCATCAATCAAAACATTTAAGTATTTAGAAATTCTCTTAAGACTCACTTAGGGCTCCTCTTCTCCAACAAGGACCCTAAATCTTCATGTCAAAAATCAAAGATACAAAGAAAATCCTTCAACCCAAAGTTTTTCTTATGTTCTTCCACTCTAAGAACTTCGTAAAAGAGTTTCTTTTATCAAGATCAATCACCAAGATGCCAAGCTCAAAGGTTTCCACCAAAAAGCTAAAGTTCTTCTTCAAGCTCAAGCTAAAATCAAGTCTCCACAAAAGTTTTTAGTCTAATAGCTTCCTCACCAGGTATGTAAGGCTATCATAGTGATGGACTGAGTTCTTCCTCACACCCTACATCTACTTTCTTTTAGTAAAAGAGATAATCTATGGTTTTATCCTCTGTTTTGCGTATTCTTGAGATGAGTTTGATAATAAGTTCTGAGTTTCAATTCCAAATTGTTGAGTTGCTATATATTATGCTTTGAGATTCTTGAGTTAATTATTCATGTCTACTTTTTACATGATCCCTATTGTTGAGTATTCACTGAGTTATTGTTGATAATCTTTTTAACCGAACATTTGTTTTAATATGAGTTTTAAGAATGTAAAGAGGAGATGAGAAAGATCTTAACCAAGATTTAAGCAAAAATATAATGGAACTATGTATTTCCCAAATGTTTCATTTTTACACGAAGAAAGAGAATATTATTTTGAGAAAAGTTAAAAGAGTTTTCAGAAAGATTGAGTACAAAGCAGTAACCTCTTTTAAGAGGATAGTTTGAGTAATTACCTCAAATCAGAGAAAGAGTACTACTAAAAATGAATTAATTTAAAATCAAAATTTCTTGATAAGGAATTCTATACGTTACAACATTCCTTATGGGATTTGACCCTGACTCTTCGTTGGGTTTTTACTGACTATGATCGCTCACTCTTTTGATTGGTTTTGGAGGGTGATTTGAGAATCATCACTCCCAATGAAGCCAAAAAAAGTATTTAGCCACAACATTCAAATCCTTTTTCTCAATCCTTGCACCATCAGCCATTCAAGAAGGAGAAGAATTAGAGATCAAGGGTGCTAGCCAATCCTTTAGAAAATCCAAATCGTGGCACATCCAGAGTGAATATTGGTCATCTGCAAATGCTGACATAATTAGGGTTGTATTCATGGCCCCTGCATGGCATCGAAATTTCTTCCCTCTCACTTTCACTTCTTCAAGTTGTTTCAAGACTTTGCCCTTTCATCTCTTTGGAAAGGCTTGATCATAAGCAGTGTAAAATTCCCTTACCCACGAAGGGATGTAGGACTCTTGGCTCTGGTGAAATCTTAAAACCGATGGAATTGAATGGTATCCCAGAAGGCTGGGTAATCGCTCAATACTCCATCAGTGGAGAGTCATATCTCCCCGAGTATAGTCCTTTCTCCTATAGCTTTGAGCCTATTCAAGGCTCTTGGAGTAATAACCGAAAGGACTTAGAAGTATGTGCTTGTGCAGATGAAGGTTGCACTAACTATGATCTAATCTTCGTCCTCTTCCTCACCACCCTTGGTTGTACCCTATCTTGGGTAAATGATTGTGGGGCTGGTGGTTTGTCGATGATTTATAGCTTCTGGGGGTTCATTAATAGTAATGCCCCTTTGTCCCTTAAGAGGAGGAGGAGGAGAAGACTCCCTGTCTAACTCAGTGTTGGAAGAGACCATATTTTTACCCTTTGTTCTTGCCATTACCTGCAAAGCACACATTACAACACAAGATTTGTGAAGGTTAGTTAAAATTGAATGAACATTAAATCATGTTTCAAAAACACTCCTGAGGCTTGCCTAACGGGAAAGCATATCACCTAACAAGATCAGCAAACTCTCGTGACCCTGCCGAAATGGACAGAAGCAAATTAGTCGTGATTCAGGCACAAAAGGCAAAGTTAATGGAAACTCAGGGATTCGCCGAGCTGATTTTTGCAAGCTCAGACAAGTTTGCCAAAACTGACAGTGCAAAAGGGAAAGACAGAAGCATCAAGGGCAATGCCCTCTCCCACTCGGTGATTCATCAAATGGGTTCAGAAAACTAAGACAAGTCCGCCGAACAGGAAATGTTCAGCCCAGTGGAAAATTTTCACAGCAAATACAACATGCACAACAAATACGTGTTTTCCCATGATATTACAATTCACCTATATGCTTGTTCTACACATGGATACTCAGATTTCCCACAGATATCACTAAGTATTGCACTAATTAACGATTTACCCTTAAGAAAGTAGTCACCTTTTCTATCAATGGGAAAAATCATGCAATTGGATCAACACTGAGCTACTCAGACTTCACTCACAATAAACTAGGCTCACACCCAGAAAAGATACTGATTCAATTCAAAAAATTAACCAAAAAAATCATGATTCACAATTTCACAGGCATTCACAGTTAAAATCACATAGGCACAGTTCAAATTCAACAATATGATGCTACCCAACGAAATTAAGAACACAATACCAGTTAAAGGGCTCAAGCCCACACTCTATATGCATTCGAACTCCAAAATCATCAACAAGAAGTCGAAACACTAACCTTTAAGTAAAAACTAAATAAGAAACTGAGAAATCGAGGTTGGATTGACACAAACTCCAAGAAATTGTGCTCCTAGCACCTTCAAGACGCTCACATGAGGCTCACAAACACTCAAAATGCACGAAGCAAAAGAGAGAAATTTAAAAGGCTATAAGATTTCAAATGTTTTAAAATTTTAATTTAAAAGAACCCTTGGCCTTTTTATATTAGGCCTGTTTAGCACACTCAACATACGTCGCCGAATGCGTTCGGTGAATCGCTATTTGGAGCTTATGCTCGCCAAACATGTCTGAAAAATTACAAAATTTGAAGGATGCTTTGGTGAACTCGAAGGAGTCCTCTTAGTGCACTTCGGTGAATCGCCTTTGGAGTTCAGATCATCGATCTTGGCAATACACTTTTTCATTAACTTTAGCTCAAAAGGTATACAAGAATTAGTCTGCGTAATGCCTTCGGTGCATCGCCGCTTAGGTCTTGGCGTCGCCTATCCTTCCCTTGTCAATCTTTCAACCTCTTCTCAACCTGCACTCACAACACACATTATTTGAAAGCAATAAAAACAAAAGTAAAGACTTGGGTTGCCTCCTAAGAAGCGCTTTATTTAACATCGTGGCACAACATAGTCCTCAAACTCAACATTCATTCTTGGTGTTTGGGATGATGTCACTAGGTAATGTTCCCTTTTGCCTTGGATTAAGATGAGTTGCAATTTTACCCAGTTAGGTCTCTAACTGTTTAATGCAAACTGAGTGAGAACTCATCGTCTGTGATAAAGTCGAGAAGTCATTTCTCAAGTCCTTCAACACCTTATTGGACCTTTCAACCTTGTTGTAGATCCTTATAAGCGTGTCCTCAGTCCGGCTTCTTTCTAGCCCACTTGGTTCGTTTGGGTGTGGACGATCATGGGAAGGTACATACCTATCTCTTTCCATCTCCCTATCTTTCCAATTTCCACCCCGCTAATCTCTTCAACCACCATGTCTATCCTTGTTCAAACCTTGGTTCCCACCTTGTCATTGATAATTGTGAGAAAACGCCCCACTTTATTCCCTAAGTATTTAACTTCTTCATTGAATAATGCCTCAAATTTTGCATCATCCGGGCATTGCCCAATGTTTGTTCCAACCGTATTTACTGACTTGGTTCCACCTCCCATGACATGTTTGGAAAACAAATCGATTTGGGTCATCATTTTTGCCATGTTTTAATCTCTTTCATGGTTCTTCTCGATTTGTTCTCTGGTTAGACCCAATTGTAGAGTAGTAACTTGATCCTCTCTAGTGTGCCATGTTCGGTTAACCTTAGTCATATCATCAAGCAACTACGTAGCCACCTCATAAAGTTGTCTCATTAAACAATCATGGACTAACTGATCAGCCACACTTTTATTGATTGAATCAAGGCTGAAATAAGAGTATTGCAGCAACAGATTTTCCAGAATGCCATGCTTAAACACTGTAAGAGTAACCTCTTGAATCTCAGCCATGTCTCACGCAATGTTTCACCTCCAATACGCTTAAAGTTTTTGATTAGGATATGGATTTTAACTATCTTCGAAGGAGGAAAGAATCTCTCGAAGAAGGCATCTATTAGCTCATCCCACGAAGTGATTTAATCATTTGGCAACTTCGCCAACCATCTTGTAGCCTCTCCCGTCAAAGATAATGGGAATAATCTCAACCTTACGGATTCTTGGGAGATATTCTTGAACTGAAAGTGTCCACATACCTCCTTGAAATTCCTAAGATGTACATGGGGATCCTCATGAGCAAGACCCCCAAACATTCCTTTCATTTGGATCAATTGTATCAAAGTTCTGGTGATGTGAAACACAGCCCTCCAAGTTGTAGGAGGTATCCGAATTACTCCCATGGTTTGAATGACATTGATGGGCATGTAATGCAAATCACCCATATTGTCATTTTGATCATTTTGACTATCATTGTAACTTCCATGGTCACTCATTTTGGCAACCTGCAAATCAGCCACCAACAACACCAAACAACAAATCTACTACAACTAAAAAAATTAAAATCTCATTTTCAATTACAATTCTCAACTACCATTCCCCGGCAGTGGCACCATCTTTTATAACAGTCGAATAACCATCCAAAACAAATTAAAAGAGTGAGCAATCGTAGTCAATAAAAAACTCAACGAAGAGTCGGGGTCAAATCCCAAACTAATGGTGCATTGTAGAGAATTCCTTATCAAGAAATTTGGACTTTAATTCAGCTCATTTGTAATAGTAAGAACAATTGGGTGGGTGGAACCACAAACTTAATATGAAGTTTTGATTATCAATTATCACAATTAAACTAAAAATAAGACGAAATCAACAGTTAACAAGCAATCTAGGGGTAGATTGGAATCCAATCTCACATAGGGGTAATTGTGCTGCTCTACTGTGATGAACATTCATGAATAGACTAAGTCATATTCATTGATGCTAATCATCTCTCGATCTCAAAGCATCTATGCATATAATCTCTTTTCAGTCACATCTATATGCAAATCCAAAACAACGTAATACCTTACTCAATTCTCTCTTTCAAGAATATGGAAAATAGATCAAATCCATAACCTCTCTTTCAAGCAAACTACAAACATCAAACCTAAATTGCTAGTATTGAACTAATAACCCACTCCATTCAATCCCTCTCGAGCATCAAGCGGATATCAGAAATAGGAAATAAGTTTGCAACCTTAACCCATTAGTTAGCCCCATGGTAATTAGACCAAATTCATGCATGAACCGTAGCAAAAAAGAGCATAGCACAACAGCCACTACATTAAATTAACACCCAACCCCATTAGAACCCCCCCTAGATCTTAGGGTTTTAACCACCCAACAGAAAAAGTAAAAAAATTATACATTTCATGAAAGCGGCCATAGGTAACCTGAAATTAAGCAATTACAAGATAACACACTTTGTATTCAACTTCAATTTGTCAAATTCAAGCACAAAGTTGTGAAACCCCAAAAACTAGAAAAGTGTTCTTCAAGGTAAAGTGTTCTCCAAACTCTCACCAAAAACTCTCAAATAATATCTTTCACTCTAAAATTCATCACACAAATTTACATTTTTTGTACTATTTATATTTTCCCAAAATTTGGCAAAAATATCCACTGCCTCACATCTTCGGCAATATAAGAGGGGCTAGCAACACCTACTCGGCGGATCGCGTTTCGCTTCTTGGCTCGCCTTGTTATGATCTAGGTTTCAGGTGTTTGAACCTCAGTTGATGACTATGCTTGAGTCAGCATTTCATGTTCGGTGCATCATCGAATGCCATCTTAGTTCACCGTTTGAGCATTAAATCTTTGTCTTACACACTATCACTTTAGACGATGTTCATCAGGACCGCCGTTCTAACTCGGTGCATCGCCTTTTCTATTGGAGTTCCCCGACCTTCTTTGGTAGACACAAGTGTTTTGCACTGTCAATTTGGTCGAGGTCATGATCAGTAGGCGATTTGCCATTCGTGTTAGGCGATAAAAAATGTTCACTTTGCAATTCTTTTTGTATTTTTGGCCGTTCTTTCAAACATTGGTCCTTGCCTTGTCCAATTTCCTTCATGACTTCAAATCATCAACATTTCATTCGAAAAGGAAAAAATTAGGCGTTGAGGACACTAATTATTGAGCTAAATTGTCCTTAAATGAGTGCAAATCTACCACTTATCATAAGGCCCTAGTGACTCGACCTACGGTTGACCAGTACGATCCGTAGGTCTAAACCGTAAGGTCCTCCGACAGTTATTTCTTAATGATAATTAGGTCTATTCCTACGCATCTAATAGCTATACTATGTTGATTTGACCCTATAACTACCCCTATAACTGATTTAACCCTTCAAAAGCCCTCAACTCTCAATCACTTCATCAAATCCCAAAATTCCCTCTGAGGTTTTCTTCTCAAACTCTCTCTCAAGTTCAAGGAAGAAGAAGCTAGGGTTTCCAAATCAAGTCTCCTTTTAACTATTGCTTTTGGTCATTAATCCTCAAGCTATGTAAGATTTCATCAATCGATTACATCCATCTATTGAACCCTAATATTTCTCAATTCTCCAAAGTTCAATTTCATAAAAATTGATTAGGCTTTCTTTCAATTCTTCATGGGTTCTGATTTTGTTGATTCCATTGTTTGATTTTGATCTTATTATGATTGTGGTTACTCTATTGCATGCTTCTCAATTTATTTCATATATACCCATTTTTCCTCTTGTATTATTTTACAAGTTCTTCAATTCAGCTGACAAATATTAGTCTCATGAAATTATTCTTTAATTTTTCTTTTTTTTCTCTTTTATCTATTTGTTTTTCGTTGAAAATTTTCTTGCTTTCACATTGTAACTTTGTATTATTTCTCTTCTTTTTTCCTCTCTAAAGTGGAGGTTCTTGTAATGACCTCTAGATCATTTCTATTTTTATGCCTCATGTTTATCGTTTAGAGCTTTGTTGTAGCGGCTCTAAGTGGTTTATGACTTCCAAGGACTAACAGTTTGTCTGCTGGTCGTTCGTTTTGTTTTTATGCGAGTTTTAGTGTTTTGGGAGCTTTTGAACCTTAAATGGTCATTTTTTATCAGAAGTTCAGGAAGATTAGCTCACAATTGAATTCTAACGATTCCATCAGCTCCGGAAGGGCTATTTTAGGCTAGGGGCATAGTTGGTACAGGCCCTGAAACTTCTAGGGTGAGTTTGTGCCGTTAGGCATTTTAACTTTGAAGCTTAAGCTAAGGGTTGACTTTGGTCAATATTCTTGGTAAACGTGCTACGATAAAAATTTCATCAGCGTGGTTAGCTCTGGAATGTCGAGTTTGGTCTAGAAAGATCCTTCGTTTAAATCCCGAGGCTTCCCGGCTAATTCCTAGGCCTTTTGTGGAATTTGGCTTAAAATCAAAATTAGGTGTGGGGACCATTTTTTATCGAAACAACTTCGGATGGATGTTTTGATGGTTCTGTTGAGTTTAGAATGTAAAATTTGTTGGGGGTGGCATATCTCATTTACGCACACAGGGTTGTGACTTAATCCCAGACACCCCATCGGAGAATTCAGAGTTTGAGCAAATCAGGTGAAGTGCTGATATATGGTGCAGGTTTTCTGCGACCAGATATCACATTTTTAGCGACAAGAATTATTTGTTTTAGCGACC
The DNA here is from genome assembly GCA_018342035.1 of Solanum appendiculatum. NCBI lineage: Eukaryota > Viridiplantae > Streptophyta > Magnoliopsida > Solanales > Solanaceae > Solanum > Solanum appendiculatum. The sequence goes on from JAGDQO010002129.1 coordinate 11,012, forward strand.
AGTTTTTGGAATTTATACCCAGAAACTTCAGCTTTCACCCTCAATTTTCAAGTGGCGATTTCTCCCTCACCCGATTTTGGATTTTAGTGATTCAAAGTCCCCCACACTCGTTGTTGATGAAGCTACATCGTGGAGTTATTGGATTGTGTCGGTGGCACTTCGTTCGATGTAATTTTTTCACAAAAGTTGCTGCCCTTTTCCTCTTACTTTTCTGTTTTCGTGGTGTGTTATTTTTTCTGTTGTATTGGACTGTGAATGGTGTCCTATTTTTGTACACAAGTTCAAGGCATTGATAAGGACCTTTCCATTTGACACTAAAGATTGGCCTGTCTCCGTTTTGGGTTATTTTGTTGTCTAAACGATCGTATTGACGTTGTAATCTTATTTTTGATAGTGTGGCAACGTTCAGAGGCAGTTCAGAAGGAAAAAGCTTCGGCCTTATAATTTGGAGTGCACGAGATCGGCTATAGATAGGCTATGACTCCCTTTCTAATTAGATTGAGCAGGAATGTGTAAAGTCGTGATGATTAGTGTGAATTGGTTTGGGTACCCTGCTATTTCTAGGTTTTCTTTTTAGAAACCATGATTTAGGGTTGATGACTACTATTTCGAGGGTAGTACCATGCTGGAAGAGGGTTGTATGTAAGTTGTAGAATGCTATGTGATTTACCTGGTTGACTACTTTTTTTTGAAGCATGTTTTGCCCATTGACTAGAATAGACTAGTGTTGCCTTAGACCCTTGCACCTTGTGACTATGGTATCTCTCTGACATCGTGTCGGAGAGACTAGGTTGTTATAGATTGGAACAACAGACTTGGGTATGATCAAATGAGCCTTAGTTTAGGTGTCTGCACTGCTTGTTGGCCCTTTCTGTCTCCTCTCCCTATTTCTATGGCTCTTATGCTTTAGCGGAGATGGTGTGGTTCCTCGAGATTTGAGTGCTTCTGGCTTAGAGCCATTTGTGATATCGTCAAGCAGGGACATTGATCCACAGTGGCTTGGAGACTACTTGAGATCCTCTTCGGAGTCGATACGCTCCCCGGGAACTTTTGCTATCTGGGCGTCTGACGCCTTTGAGAGTGGGCTGGGCGGCTTGGATATCTGAGATCCTCTACGGAGTTGACATGCCCCGGAAGCACTCTTGCCAGCTGGGCATTTGACACCCCTAGGAATGGATGATATGGCTGGGCGGCCTGGGTTGATAGTCAATCTTGTTAACTGGGCTGGGAGTTGGCTGGATGAGTTGATTGTCACTATTGCTAGCTGGGCTAGGAGTTGACTGGTTGAGTTAATTTTCACTCTTGCTAACTGAGCTAGGAGCTGGTAGGTTCTTTTATTCGGATCTGCATTACTCTTCTGTCTTGTAGGCTTATCTGTTTTGTGTACCTCTTGGGCTAATGGGGGTCCATTCGGGTTTTATTTAAGCTTGTGCATGCGTGTATCTTCTGGGCTTATAGCGTCCAGTTAGGTTTAGTTTAGCTGTACTTAGATTTGGTTTCGATGCACTCATGTGCTTCGTTTCATATCCGCTTTGACCTCTGTTTTTTTCTAGATTCTGTCTTTTCAGATTGTTTTTGCCTTTCTTGCTTGGTCGGACTATTATTCCTACTTAATACCTTTATTTTGCTACTTATGCTACACTCTGCATCTTTTCATGATGTAGGTCCTATTATTAGCTACCTACTGTGATCATTCGTGCCATCTTTTGCAGCTTGTGCATATCGGAGACGAGGGTGAGCACTTGGCGTCTAGGACCAACCTGTCTCCTTCTATACTTATGTTAACTTAGCTTTTTCCTTTGAGACGACTTGTTGTGGTCCACTTTTGGGACTTGTATTTATCTCGTTAGACAACTCTGTACTCGTGACTTCCATGTTCTCGAGGGTTCATTTGTATATAGTTTTTGGTTTGCTTCCCCTTTTTGTCTTTGCTTATTGTTAGCATTATTTATTGTTTAGTTCTACTCTTGTACTTACTATTTCTTGTTCTTGGTATGGGTCGGCTCACTTATTGGTGGGTGGGTTTCAAAAGGTGCCATCATGACTTGGGAAGTCAGGTCTTGACAAGTTGGTATTAGAGCTCGGTTCACAATCTTACTTGTACAGAGCTAATACCTAGTAGAGTCCTATGGATCAGTGCTGAGATGTTCATGCCCTATCTTTGGGAGGCTACATGGTGTTTTTAGGAATCCCTCTACTTTTGTATCACTTTTGTGCAGGGTGTGTGTTATTGGTTTCTTGGAATCTCACTTGTTTCATTCTTTTCACAGAATGGCTTGTACGTGCCGTGTGACATCTAGGGGTCGGGGTCAACATCCCTTGTTTGGTAAGGGTGCAGCACCGCCCCAAGAAAGAGAGTGAGGTTCGGAGCCCATATCGAATCCTCCAACAACCCATGTTCTCGATCAACCGATGGGGCTGGGTCAAGCCCAACCACCCCTCAGAGCAACGATGGCATCAGATCTTTAGGCAGCTATTGCCCAGCTTGTGACTGTGCTCTATGGCATGCAGCAGGCTCCAACACTAGCACCTCCTCAACCACCAGCCCCAGCACCTGTGCTAGCACCAGTTCCGGAGGATCAACCTACAACAGAGGCACAAAGGACCCAAGTACCACCTGGGGGTGCCCAGTCCATGATCACAGCCGGTGTTATACCGCTAAAGGAGCAGAAGATTCTCGGAGTGTTCCTGAGGCTTTCACCTCTGAGGTTTTCTAGGGTAGTGGGTGAGGATGCCCAAGAGTTTCTGAAAACTTGTCACGAGTGGCTATACACTTTCGGTCTCGTGGATATGAGACAAGATGACTTCACTGCATATTGGCTTGATGGGCCAGCTAGACAGTGGTGGCATACGTTTGTTAAGACTAGACCAGCTGGGTCTCGTCCGGTCACCTGGATTGAGTTGTCCGAGGCCTATTTCGCCAGGTTCAATCCTCGCAGCGTTAGAGATCACCTCAGAGATAAGTTCTCAAGGTTGGAGTAGGGTTCTATGAAAGTGTCTTAGTACGAGGTGAAATTTCACAAGCTCTCTTAGCACGCTACCATGATTTTACCTACTGAGGAGGAGAGGATTCAGTGCTTTGTTCGTGGGTTTAGACTGCAGCTACTGATTGAGGCTAATTCTATGGTCTTAGTGGGTTTCTCGTTTCTTGATGTTGTTGATCATCTGCACTATTAAGCAGCCCCATCGTAAGGCCCAAGGGGGCAGCGACAAGAGAGCTAGATATGAATGTAGATATAGTGGGTCCCGTTCCAAGCCCAGAGATTCGCATGATAGAGCTTTACAGCAGTTTCAGTAGAGTCAGCCTAGTCTGCCTAGTCAGCCTATTCAGGCCTCATTACAGAGTTCATAGGGTTATTGATATAGCCGGAGTGAGGTTGGCTCTAGTCAAAATCATGGGTCCCAAGCTAATGGTTTAGGCTGTGGTAGCCGTTCTTCTAGGAGCATATCATCTTTGCACTTCTTTGACTGTGGTCAGTTAGGTCACTGGGTAAGATATTGCCTTCTAAATAGAAAGATTGCTCCAGTTCCAAAGATAGCTCTACCAACTCCACCAGTAACACCTCCAGCTAGGGGTCGAGGACAGGTTTAGGACTGTCATAGTGGACAGTAGGGTATTTGGGGTGGCCCCCGAGGAGGTAGGTTAGGTGGTTGGACTGATGGCTAGGGCAGAAGTGGACAGGACCATTTCTATGCTGCATCAATGAGGGCGGAGGCTGAGGAATCAGATGATATGATCACAGGTACGATTCTTTTATGCCATCAGCCCGCCTCAGCATTAGTTGATCCTTTCTCTACCTATTCCTATGTGTCTGTGTATTATGCTTCTCATATGGGTGTGAGTTATGAGCCTATGGTAGCGCCGTTGCATATGTCGACCCTCGTAGGTGAGTCTTTAGTAGTGGATCAGATGTTTCGATCTTGATTAGTTACTATCCTGAGGCATTACTCTCGGGCTTACCTTATATTGTTAGATATGCCTGATTTCAATGTGATTCTGGGCATGGACTTATTATCTCCCTATCTTACAGTTTAAGATTGTTTCTCAAAGATCGTTACCTTAGCCATGCCTTGTATTCCATCGGTGGCATGGCAAGGCTCCATTAGTAGAACACTATCACATTAGACGATGTTCATCAGGACCGCCGTTCTAACTCGGTGCATCGCCTATTCTATTGGAGTTCCCCGACCTTCTTTGGTAGACACAGGTGTTTTGCACTGTCAATTTGGTCGAGGTCATGATCAGTAGGTGATTCGCCATTTGTGTTAGGCGACTAAAAATGTTCACTTTGCAATTCTTTTTGTATTTTTGGCCGTTCTTTCAAACATTGGTCCTTGCCTTGTCCAATTTCCTTCATGACTTCAAATCATCAACATTTCATTCGAAAAGGACAAAATTAGGCATTGAGGACACTAATTATTGAGCTAAATTGACCTTAAATGAGTGCAAATCTACCACTTATCATAAGGCCCCAGTGACTCGACCTACGGTTGACCAGTACGATCCGTAGGTCTAAACCACAAGGTCCTCCGACAGTTATTTCTTAATGATAATTAGGTCTATTCCTACGCATCTAATATCTATACTATGTTGATTTGACCCTATAACTACCCCTATAACTGATTTAACCCTTCAAAAGCCCTCAGCTCTCAATCACTTCATCAAATCCAAAAATTCCCTCTGAGGTTTTCTTCTCAAACTCTCTCTCAAGTTCAAGGAAGAAGAAGCTAGGGTTTCCAAATCAAGTTTCCTTTTAACTATTGCTTTTGGTCATTAATCCTCAAGCTATGTAAGATTTCATCAATCGAATACATCCATCTATTGAACCCTAATATTTCTCAATTCTCCAAAGTTCAATTTCATAAAAATTGATTAGGCTTTCTTTCAATTCTTCATGGGTTCTAATTTTGTTGATTCCATTGTTTGATTTTGATGTTATTATGATTGTGTTTACTCTATTGCATGCTTTTCAATTTATTTCATATCAACCCATTTTTCCTCTTGAATTATTTTACAAGTTCTTCAATTCAGCTGACAAATATTAGTCTCATGAAATTATTCTTTAATTTTTCTTTTTTTCACTTTTATCTATTTGTTTTTAGTTGAAAATTTTCTTGCTTTCACATTGTAACTTTGTATTATATCTCTTCTTTTTCCTCTCTAAAGTGGAGGTTCTTGTAATGACCTCTAGGTCATTTCTATTTTTATGCCTCATGTTCATCGTTTAGAGCTTTGTTGTAGCGGCTCTAAGTGGTTTTATGACTTGCAGGGACTAACAGTTTGGTCTCCTGGTCGTTCGTTTTGTTTTTATGCGAGTTTTTGTGTTTTGGGAGCTTTTGAACCTTAAATGGTCATTTTTATCAGAAGTTCAGGAAGATTAGCTCACAATTGAATTCTAACGATTCCATCAGCTAGGGGCATAGTTGGTACAGGTCCTGAAACTTCTAGGGTGAGTTTGTGCCGTTAGGCATTTTAACTTTGAAGCTTAAGCTAAGGGTTGACTTTGGTCAACATTCTTGGTAAACGTGCTACAATAAAAATTTCATCAGCGTGGTTAGCTCTGGAATGTTGAGTTTTGTCTAGAAAGATCCTTCGTTTAAATCCCGAGGCTTCCCGGCTAATTCCTAGGCCTTTTGTGGAATTTGGCTTAAAATCAAAATTAGGTGTGGGGACTATTTTTTATCGAAACAACTTCGGATGGAAGTTTTGATGGTTCTGTTGAGTTTAGAATGTAAAATTTGTTGGGGGTGGCATATCTCATTTACGCACACAGGGTTGTGAGTTAATCGCAGACACCCCATCGGAGAATTCAGAGTTTGAGCAAATCAGGTGAAGTGCTGATATATGGTGCAGGTTTTCTGCGACCAGATATCACACTTTTAGCGACAAGAATTATTTGTTTTAGCAACAGGTTTTTGGAATTTATACCCAGAAACTTCAGCTTTCACCCTCAATTTTCAAGTGGCGATTTCTCCCTCACCCGATTTTGGATTTTAGTGATTCAAAGTCCCCCACGCTCGTTGTTGATGAAGCTACGTCGTGGAGTTATTGGATTGTGTTGGTGGCACTTCGTTCGATGTAATTTTTTCACAAAAGTTGCTGCCCTTTTCCTCTTACTTTTCTATTTTCGTGGTGTGTTATTTTTTCTGTTGTATTGGACTGTGAATGGTGTCCTATTTTTGTACACAAGTTCAAGGCATTGATTAGGACCTTTCCATTTGACACTAAAAATTGGCCTGTCTCCATTTTGGGTTATTTTGTTGTCTAAACGATCGTATTGACGTTGCAATCTTATTTTTTATAGTGTGGCAACGTTCAGAGGCAGTTCAGAAGGAAAAAGCTTCGGCCTTATAATTTGGAGTGCCCGAGATCGGCTATAGATGGGGTATGACTCCCTTTCTAATTAGATTGAGCAGGAATGTGTAAAGTCGTGATGATTAGTGTGAATTCGTTTGGGTAGCCTGCTATTTCTAGGTTTTCTTCTTAGAAACCATGATTTAGGGTTGATGACTAGTATTTCGAGGGAAGTACCATGCTGGAAGAGGGTTGTATGTAAGTTGTAGAATGCTATGTGATTTACCTGGTTGACTACTTTTTTTTGAAGCATGTTTTGCCCATTGACTAGAATAGACTAGTGTTGCCTTAGACCCTTGCACCTTGTGACTATGGTATCTCTCTGACATCGTGTCGGAGAGACTAGGTTGTTATAGATTGGAACAACATACTTGGGTATGATCGAATGAGCCTTAGTTTAGGTGTCTGTACAGCTTGTTGGCCCTTTCTGTCTCCTCTCCCTATTTCTATGGCTCTGATGCGTTAGCGGAGATGGTGTGGTTCCTCGAGATTTTAGTGCTTCTGGCTTAGAGCCATTTTTGATATCGTCAAGCAGGGAAATTGATCCACAGTGGCTTGGAGACTACTTGAGATCCTCTTCGGAGTAGATACGCTCCCCGGGAACTCTTGCTATCTGGGCACCTGACGCCTTTGAGAGTGCTGGGCGGCTTGAATATCTGGGATCCTCTACGGAGTTGACATGCCCCCGAAGCACTCTTGCCAGCTGGGCATTTGACACCCCTAGGAATGGATGATATGGCTGGGCGGCCTGGGTTGATAGTCAATCTTGTTAACTGGGCTGGGAGTTGGCTGGATGAGTTGATTGTCACTATTGCTAGCTGGACTAGGAGTTGACTGGTTGAGTTAATTTTCACTCTTGCTAACTTAGCTAGGAGTTGATAGGTTTTTTTATTTGGATCTTCATTACTCTTCTGTCTTGTAGGCTTATCTATTTTGTGTACCTCTTGGGCTTATGGGGGTCCATTCGAGTTTTATCTAGGCTTGTGCATGCGTGTACCTTCTGGTCTTATAGGGTCCAGTTAGGTTTAGTTTAGCTGTACTTAGATTTAGTTTCGGTCCACTCATGTGCTTCGTTTCATATCCGCTTTGACCTCTGTTTTATTCTAGATTCTCTCTTTTCAGATTGTTTTTACCTTTCTTGCTTGGTCGGACTATTATTCCTACTTAAAACCTTTATTTTTCTACTTATGCTACACTCTACATCTTTTCATGATGTAGGTCCTAGTACTAGCTACCAACTATGATCATTCGTGCCATCTTTTGCAGCTTGTGCATAACGGAGACGAGGGTGAGCACTTGGCGTCTAGGACCAACCTGTCTCCTTCTATACTTATGTTAACTTAGCTTTTTCCTTTGAGACGACTTGTTGTGGTCCACTTTTAAGACTTGTTTTTATCTCGTTAGACAACTCTGTACTCGTGACTTCCATGTTCTCGAGGGTTCATTTGTATATAGTTTTTTGTTTGCTTCCCCTTTTTGCCTTTGCTTATTGTTAGCATTATTTATTATTTAGTTCTACTCTTGTACTTACTATTTCTTATTCTTGGTATGGGTCGGCTTACTTATTGGTGGGTGGGTTTCAAAAGGTGCCATCATGACTTGGGAAGTCAGGTCCTGACAAGTTGGTATCAGAGCTCGGTTCACAATCTTACTTGTACAGAGCTAATACCTAGTAGAGTCCTACGGATCAGTGCTGAGATGTTCATGTCCTATCTTTGGGAGGCTACATGGTGTTTTTAGGAATCCCTCTACTTTTGTATCACTTTTGTGCAGCGTGTGTGTTATTGGTTTCTTGGAATCTCACTTGTTTCATTCTTTTCACAGAATGGCTTGTACGTGCCGTGTGACATCTAGGGGTCGGGGTCAACATCCCTTGTTTGGTAAGGGTGCAGCACCGCCCCAAGAAAGAGAGTGAGGTTCGGAGCCCATATCGAATCCTCCAACAACCCATGTTCTCGATCAACCGATGGGGCTGGGTCAAGCCCAACCACCCCTCAGAGCAACGATGGCATCAGATCTTTAGGCAGCTATTGCCCAGCTTGTGACTGTGCTCTATGGCATGCAGCAGGCTCCAACACTAGCACCTCCTCAACCACCAGCCCCAGCACCTGTGCTAGCACCAGTTCCGGAGGATCAACCTACAACAGAGGCACCAAAGACCCAAGTACCACCTGGGGGTGCCCAGTCCATGATCACAGCCGGTGTTATACCACTAAAAGAGCAGAAGATTCTCGGAGTGTTTCTGAGGCTTTCACCTCTGAGGTTTTCTAGGGTAGTGGGTGAGGATGCCCAAGAGTTTCTGACAACTTGTCACGAGTGGCTATACACTTTCGGTCTCGTGGATATGAGACAAGATGACTTCACTGCATATTGGCTTGATGGGCCAGCTAGATAGTGGTGGCATACGTTTGTTAAGACTAGACCAGCTGGGTCTCGTCCGGTCACCTGGATTGAGTTGTCCAAGGCCTATTTCGCCAGGTTCAATCCTCGCAGCGTTAGAGATCACCTCAGAGATAAGTTCTCCAGGTTGGAGTAGGGTTCTATGACAGTGTCTTAGTACGAGGTGAAATTTCACAAGCTCTCTTACCACGCTACCATGATTTTACCTACTGAGGAGGAGAGGGTTCATAGCTTTGTTCGTGGGTTGAGACTGCAGGTAATGATTGAGGCTAAGTCTATGGTCTCAGTGGGTCTCTCCTTTCTTGATGTTGTTGATCATCTGCACTATTAAGCAGCCCCAATGTAAGGCCCAAGGGGGCAGCAACAAGAGAGCTAGATATGATGGTAGATATAGTGGGTCCCGTTCCAAGTCCAGAGATTCACATGATAGAGCTTTACAACAGTTTCAGTAGAGTTAGCCTAGTCTGCCTATTCAGGCCTCATTACAGAGTTCATAGGGTTATCGATATAGCCGGAGTGAGGTTGGCTCTAGTCAAACTCATAGGTCCCAAGCTAATGGTTTAGGCTGTGGTAGCCGTTCTTCTAGGAGCATATCATCTTTGGGTTTCTTTGACTGTGGTCAGTTAGGTCACTGGGTAAGATATTGCCTTCTAAATAGAAAGATTGCTCCAGTTCCAAATATAGCTATACCAACTCCACCAGTAACACCTCCAACTAGGGGTCGAGGACAGGTTTAGGACTGTCATAGTGGACAGTAGGGTATTTGGGGTGGTCCCCGAGGAGGTAGGTTAGGTGGTTGGACTGATGGCCAGGGCAGAAGTGGACAAGACCATTTCTATGCTGCTTCAATGAGGGCGGAGGCTGAGGCATCAGATGATATGATCACATGTACGATTCTTTTATGCCATCAGCCTGCCTCAGCATTAGTTGATCCTTTCTCTACCTATTCCTATGTATATGTGTATTATGCTTCTCATATGGGTGTGAGTTCTGAGCCTATGGTAGCGCCGTTGCATATGTCGACCCCCGTAGGTGAGTCTTTAGTAGTGGATCAGATGTTTCGATCCTGATTAGTTACTATCTTGAGGCGTTACACTCGGGCTTACCTTATATTGTTAGATTTGCCTAATTTCAATGTGATTCTGGGCATGGACTTATTATCTCCCTATCTTACAGTTCAAGATTGTTTCTCAAAGATCGTTACCTAGCCATGCCTTGTATTCCATCGGTGGCATGGCAAGGCTCCATTAGTAGCACACTATCACATTAGACGATGTTCATCATGACCGCCGTTCTAACTCGGTGCATCACCTTTTCTATTGGAGTTCCCCGACCTTCTTTGGTAGACACAGGTGTTTTGCACTGTCAATTTGGTCGAGGTCCTGATCAGTAGGCGATTCGCTATTCGTGTTAGGCGATAAAAAATGTTCACTTTGCAATTTTTTTTGTATTTTTGGCCGTTCTTTCAAACATTGGTCCTTGCCTTGTCCAATTTCCTTCATGACTTCAAATCATCAACATTTCATTCGAAAAGGAAAAAATTAGGCGTTGAGGACACTAATTATTGAGCTAAATTGACCTTAAATGAGTGCAAATCTACCACTTATCATAAGGCCCCAGTGACTCGACCTACGGTTGACCAGTACGATTCGTAGGTCTAAACCGTAAGGTCCTCCGACAATTATTTCTTAGTGATAATTAGGTCTATTCCTACGCATCTAATATCTATTCTATGTTGATTTGACCCTATAACTACCCCTATAACTGATTTAACCCTTCAAAAGCCCTCAACTCTCAATCACTTCATCAAATCCCAAAATTCCCTCTGAGGTTTTCTTCTCAAACTCTCTCTCAAGTTCAAGGAAGAAGAAGCTAGGGTTTCCAAATCAAGTCTCCTTTTAACTATTGCTTTTGGTCATTAATCCTCAAGCTATGTAAGATTTCATCAATCGATTACATCCATCTATTGAACCTTAATATTTCTCAATTCTCCAAAGTTCAATTTCACAAAAATTGTTAGCCATTCTTTCAATTCTTCATGGGTTTTAATTTTGTTGATTCCATTGTTTGATTTTGATCTTATTATGATTGTGTTTACTCTATTGCATGCTTTTCAATTTATTTCATATCAACCTATTTTTCCTCTTGTATTATTTTACAAGTTCCTCAATTCAACTGACAAATATTAGTCTCATGAAATTATTCTTTAATTTTTCTTTTTTTTCTCTTTTATCTATTTGGTTTTTGTTGAAAATTTTCTTGCTTTCACATTGTAACTTTGTATTATTTCTCTTCTTTTTCCTCTCTAAAGTGGAGGTTATTGTAATGACCTCTAGGTCATTTCTATTTTTATGTCTCATGTTCATCGTTTAGAGCTTTGTTGTAGCGGCTCTAAGTGGTTTATGACTTGCAGGGACTAACAGTTTGGTCTGCTGGTCGTTCGTTTTGTTTTTATGCGAGTTTTAGTGTTTTGGGACATTTTGAACCTTAAATGGTCATTTTTTATCAGAAGTTCAGGAAGATTAGCTCAGAATTGAATTCTAACGATTCCATCAGTTCCAGAAGGGCTATTTTAGGCTAGGGGCATAGTTGGTACAGGCCCTGAAACTTCTAGGGTGAGTTTTTGCCGTTAGGCATTTTAACTTTGAAGCTTAAGCTAAGGGTTGACTTTGGTCAACATTCTTGGTAAACGTGCTACGATAAAAATTTCATCAGCGTGGTTAGCTCTGGAATGTGGAGTTTGGTCTAGAAAGATCCTTCGTTTAAATCCCGAGGCTTCCCGGCTAATTCCTAGGCCTTTTGTGGAATTTGGCTTAAAATCAAAATTAGGTGTGGGGACCATTTTTTATCGAAACAACTTCGGATGGAAGTTTTGATGGTTCTGTTGAGTTTAGAATGTAAAATTTGTTGGGGGTGGCATATCTCATTTACGCACACAGGGTTCTGAATTAATCCCAGACACCCCATCGGAGAATTCAGAGTTTGAGCAAATCAGGTGAAGTGCTGATATATGGTGCAGGTTTTCTGCGACCAGATATCACACTTTTAGAGACAAGAATTATTTGTTTTAGCGACCAGTTTTTGGAATTTATACCCAGAAACTTCAGCATTCACCCTCAATTTTCAAGTGGCGATTTCTCCCTCACCCGATTTTTGATTTTAGTGATTCAAAGTCCCCCACGCTCGTTGTTGATGAAGCTACGTCGTGGAGTTATTGGATTGTGTCGGTAGCACTTCGTTCGATGTAATTTTTTCACAAAAGTTGCTCCCTTTTCCTCTTACTTTTCTGTTTTCGTGGTGTGTTATTTTTTCTGTTGTATTGGACTGTGAATGGTGTCCTATTTTTGTACACAAGTTCAAGGCATTGATTAGGATCTTTCCATTGAAACTAAAAATTGGCCTGTCTCCATTTTGGGTTATTTTGTTGTCTAAACGATCGTATTGACGTTGTAATCTTATTTTTTATAGTGTGGCAACGTTCAGAGGCAGTTCAGAAGGAAAAAGCTTCGGCCTTATAATTTGGAGTGCCCGAGATCGGCTATAGATGGGGTATGACTCCCTTTCTAATTAGATTGAGCAGGAATGTGTAAAGTTGTGATGATTAGTGTGAATTGGTTTGGGTAGCCTGCTATTTCTAGGTTTTCTTCTTAGAAACCATGATTTAGGGTTGATGACCACTATTTCGAGGGTAGTACCATGCTGGAAGAGGGTTGTATGTAAGTTGTAGCATGCTATGTGATTTACCTGGTCGACTACTTTTTTTTGAAGCATGTTTTGCCCATTGACTAGAATAGACTAGTGTTGCCTTAGACCCTTGCACCTTGTGACTATGGTATCTCTCCGACATCGTGTCGAAGAGACTAAGTTGTTATAGATTGGAACAACAGACTTGGGTATGATCAAATGAGCCTTAGTTTAGGTGTCTGCACAGCTTGTTGGCCCTTTCTATCTCCTCTCCCTATTTCTATGGCTCTGATGCATTAGTGGAGATGGTGTGGTTCCTCGAGATTTGAGTGCTTCTGGCTTAGATCCATTTGTGATATCGTCATGCAGGGACATTGATCCACAGTGGCTTGGAGACTACTTGAGATCATCTTCGGAGTCGATACGCTCCCCGGGAACTCTTGCTATCTGGGCGCCTGATGCCTTTGAGAGTGGGCTGGGCAGCTTGGATATCTGAGATCCTCTACGGAGTTGACATGCCCCCGAAGCACTCTTGCCAGCTGGGCGTTTGACGCCCCTAGGAATGGATGATATGGCTGGGCTGCCTGGGTTGATAGTCAATCTTGTTAACTGGGCTGTGAGTTGGCTGGATGAGTTGATTGTCACTATTGCTAGCTGGGCTAGGAGATGACTGGTTGAGTTAATTTTCACTCTTGCTAAATGAGCTAGGAGCTGATAGGTTTTTTTATTCGGATCTGCATTATTCTTCTGTCTTGTAGGCTTATCTATTTTGTGTACCTCTTGGGCTTATGGGGGTCCATTCGGGTTTTATTTAAGCTTATGCATGCGTGTATCTTCTGGGCTTATAGAGTCCATTTAGGTTTAGTTTAGCTGTACTTAGATTTGCTTTCGATGCACTCATGTGCTTCGTTTCATATCCGCTTTGACCTCTGTTTTTTTCTAGATTCTATCTTTTCAGATAGTTTTTACCTTTCTTGCTTGGTCGGACTATTATTCCTACTTAATACCTTTATTTTTCTACTTATGCTACACTCTGCATCTTTTCATGATGTAGGTCCTAGTACTAGCTACCAACTGTGATCATCCGTGCCATCTTTTGCAGCTTGTGCATATCGGAGACGAGGGTGAGCACTTGGCATCTAGGACCAACCTGTCTCCTTCTATACTTATGTTAACTTAGCTTTTTCCTTTGAGACAACTTGTTGTGGTCCACTTTTGGGACTTGTATTTATCTCGTTGGACAACTCTGTACTCGTGACTTCCATTTTCTCGAGGTTTCATTTGTATATAGTTTTTGGTTTGCTTCCCCTTTTTGTCTTTGCTTATTGTTAGCATTATTTATTGTTTAGTTCTACTCTTGTACTTACTATTTCTTGTTCTTGGTATGGGTCGGCTCACTTATTGGTGGGTGGGTTTCAAAAGGTGCCATCATGACTTGGGAAGTCAGGTCTTGACAAGTTGGTATTAGAGCTCGGTTCACAATCTTACTTGTACAGAGCTAATACCTAGTAGAGTCCTATGGATCAGTGCTGAGATGTTCATGCCCTATCTTTGGGAGGCTACATGGTGTTTTTAGGAATCCCTCTACTTTTGTATCACTTTTGTGCAGGGTGTGTGTTATTGGTTTCTTGGAATCTCACTTGTTTCATTCTTTTCACAGAATGGCTTGTACGTGCCGTGTGACATCTAGGGATCGGGGACAACATCCCTTGTTTGGCAAGGGTGCAGCACCACCCCCAGAAAGAGAGTAAGGTTCGGAGCCGATATCGAATCCTCCAACAACCCATGTTCTCGATCAGCCGGTGGGGCTGGGACAAGCCCAACCACCCCTCAGAGCAACGATGGCATCAGATCTTTAGGCAGCTATTGCCCAGCTTGTGACTGTGCTCTATGGCATGTAGCAGGCTCCAGCACTAGCACTTGCTCAAGCACCAGCCGCAGCACCTGTGCTAGCACCAGTTTCGGAGGATCAACCTACAACAGAGGCACAAAGGACCCAAGTACCACCTGGGGGTGCCCAGTCCATGATCACAGCCGGTGTTATACCGCTAAAGGAGCAGAAGATTCTCGGAGTGTTCCTGAGGCTTTCACCTCTGAGGTTTTCTAGGGTAGTGGGTGAGGATGCCCAAGAGTTTCTGAAAACTTGTCACGAGTGGCTATACACTTTCGGACTCGTGGATATGAGACAAGATGACTTCACTGCATATTGGCTCGATGGGCCAGCTAGACAGTGGTGGCATACGTTTGTTAAGACTAGACCAGCTGGGTCTCGTCCGGTCACCTGAATTGAGTTGTCCGAGGCCTATTTCGCCAGGTTCAATCCTTGCAGCGTTAGAGATCACCTCAGAGATAAGTTCTCCAGGTTGGAGTAGGGTTCTATGACAGTGTCTTAGTACGAGGTGAAATTTCACAAGCTCTCTTACCACGCTGCCATGATTTTACCTACTGAGGAGGAGAGGGTTCAGTGCTTTGTTTGTGGGTTTAGACTGCAGCTACTGATTGAGGCTAATTCTATGGTCTCAGTGGGTCTCTCCTTTCTTGATGTTGTTGATCATCTGTACTATTAAGCAGCCCCATCGTAAGGCCCAAGGGGGCAGCGACAAGAGAGCTAGATATGATGGTAGATATAGTGGGTCCCGTTCCAAGCCCAGAGATTCACATGATAGAGCTTTACAGCAGTTTCAGTAGAGTCAGCCTAGTCTGCCTAGTCAGCCTATTCAGGCCTCATTACAGAGTTCATAGGGTTATCGATATAGCCGGAGTGAGGTTGGCTCTAGTCAAACTCATAGGTCCCAAGCTAATGGTTTAGGCTGTGGTAGCCGTTCTTCTAGGAGCATATCATCTTTGGGTTTCTTTGACTGTGTTCAGTTAGTTCACTGGGTAAGATATTGCCCTCTGAATAGAAAGATTGCTCCAGTTCCAAAGATAGCTCTACCAACTCCACCAGTAACACCTCCAGCTAGGGGTCGAGGACAGGTTTAGGACTGTCATAGTGGACAGTAGGGTATTTGGGGTGGTCCCCGAGGAGGTAGGTTAGGTGGTTGGACTGATGGCCAGGGCAGAAGTGGACAGGACCATTTCTATGCAGCTTCAATGAGGGCGGAGGCTGAGGCATCAGATGATATGATCACAGGTACGATTCTTTTATGCCATCAGCCCTCCTCAGCATTAGTTGATCCTTTCTCTACCTATTCCTATGTATCTGTGTGTTATGCTTCTCATATGGGTGTGAGTTCTGAGCCTATGGTAGCGCCGTTGCATATGTCGACCCCCGTAGGTGAGTCTTTAGTAGTGGATCAGATGTTTCGATCTTGATTAGTTACTATCCTGAGGCGTTACACTCGGGCTTACCTTATATTGTTAGATATGCCTGATTTCAATGTGATTCTGGGCATGGACTTATTATCTCCCTATCTTACAGTTTAAGATTGTTTCTCAAAGATCGTTACCTTAGCCATGCCTTGTATTCCATCGGTGGCATGGCAAGGCTCCATTAGTAGCACACCAGTGGTAGTTATCTCTTTTGTTTAGGCTCTTAGGCTAGTGGCTAGCGGGTGTTTGTCTTATTTTTCCCATGTGTGTGATGTTAGTACGGAGGTCCCTTAAATTGATTCCATTCCAGTCATTCGTGATTTTATAGATGTGTTTCCTACTAACCTACATGTCCTACCCCCAGAGCGTGATATTGACTTTCGTATCGAGCTAGAGATGGGAACTCGGCCTATTACCATTCTTCCATATTGGATGGCTCCAATAGAGCTCGAGGAGCTTAGTGTTCAGCTTCAGGATCTCTTGGGTAAGGGATTCATCAGTCCTAGTGTGTCTCCTTGGGGCGCTCCTGTTCTATTTGTGAAGAAAACAGATGGCACGATGCGCATGTGTATTTATTATAGGTAGTTAAATAAGGTGATGGTGAAGAATCGCTTCCCCATGCCTTGGATTGATGATCTATTTTACCACTCTCAGGGTTTCACAGTGATTTTGAAGATTGATTTGAGATTTGGCTACCAACATCTAAGGATTATGGCAGCGGACATCCCTAAGACTCTATTTAGGACTCGATATGGCCACTATGAGTTCCTAGTGATGTCTTATCGGTTGACTAATGCCCCTTCCGCCTTCATGGACTTGATGACTCGGGTGTTCAGGTTGTATCTCGATATGTTTGTCATTCTATTCATAGATGACATTCTTTTATACTCACGGAGTAGGAGTGATCATGAATAACATTTAAGGATTGTGCTCTAGACTCTAAGATATTAGTGGCTTTATGCCAAGTTCTAAAAGTGCGAGTTTTGGCTTGAGTCTGTAGCATTCTTGGGGCACGTGGTGTCCAAGGATGGCATCATGGTAGATCTGGTGAAGATTGAGGCTATTCATGGTTGGTCTAGGCCCACTTCGGTAACTAATGTTCGGAGCTTTGTCGGTTTGGTAGGGTACTACTGGCGGATGTGGAGGAATTCTTCACCATTGCAGCACCTCTTACCTGGTTGACTTGTTTTGATGTACCTTTCGAGTTTTCTGAGGTGTGTTAGTTGAGCTTTCGGAAGCTCAAGGTGTTATTGACTACTGCACCTGTATTGTCCCTTCTAGTAGAGGGTGAGGGCTTCACGATTTGTTGTGATGAATCTGGTGAAGTTTCATTTCTTATGTGTCTAGGTAGCTTAGGTTAAATGAGTGAAACTATCCCACTCATGACTTGGAGTTGGTGGCAGTAGTTTCCACGCTTAAGATCTGGAGGTACTACCTATATGGAGTTTGTTGTGAGATCTACATTAATCATAAGAGCCTTCAATATATTATGAGCCCAAGAGACGTTAATTCGAGGCAGTGCCGCTGGATTGTGCTTCTGAAGGAATATGACCTCTCTATTCTCTACCATCCTGGCAAGGCGAATGTTGTGGCGGATGCCTTGAGTCGAAAGATAGTGGATATGGGCAGTCCAGCCGTCTTAGCTTTGGACATTCAGTCCTTAGCTAACCAGATGGTTCGGGTGGGTGTTTCAGATTCTAGGCGTGTCCTAGCCTATATGTGAGTTCATTCCTCTCATCTTGATCAGATCCATATACGTCCATTTGAGGATGAGGCCTTGGTGGAACCTCAAGATTAATTGTTAATGAGTTGTACTAGTAAGGTTACCTTAGACTCAGATGAGGTTCTGAGGTTTGCAGGTTGTATTTGTGTCCCGAGTGTTGGGGGTTTGATTCAGTTGATACTTCACGAGGCCCATAATTCTAGATTTTCTATCAATCCAGGCACTGCAAAGATGTACCGTGACTTGAGGTAGCATTACTGGTGGAACAGTATGAGGAGAGATATTAAAGACTATTTATCTCGTTGCCTTAATTGCCAGCAGGTGAAGGCCTAGCATTTGAGACTTGGTGGTGAGTTTCAGAGACTACCCATTCCGGAGTGGAAATGGTATCGCATCACTATGGACTTTGTGGCAGGTTTGCCTCATTGTTCTAGAGGTTTTGATAGCATTTGGGTCATTGTTGATCGACTAACCAAGTCAGCACACTTCATCCCTATTCAGTCTTCATTCAACGCCGAGAGGTTAGCCCGTTTCTACCTACTTGAAGTGGTTCATCTTCATAGTGTACCGGTCTCTATTATATAAGATCGGGGTGCTTAGCTCACTTCTAGCTTTTAGAGGACCATTCACGATGAGTTGGGTTCTTGTGTTGACCTTAGCACAGCATTCCACCCACAGACGAATGGTCAATTAGAGCGTACTATCCAGGTCCTTGAGGACATGTTGTGGGCTTGTGTAATTGAGTTTGATGGTCAGTGGGACCAGTTCTTTCCTTTGGTGGAGTTAGCGTACAATAACAACTATCATTTTGTCATTAAGATGGCCCCATTTGAGGCCATATATGGTAGGCATTGCCACTCTCTTGTTGGTTGGTTTGAGTCTACAGAGCCTAGAACGGGTGTCACAGACTTGATTCAGGAGTATTTGGAGCAGGTGAGGGTGATTCGGGACAGACTTCGGATAGCTCAGAGTAGGCACAAGAGTTCTGTTGATCGTAGGCGACGACCTTTGAGGTTTTGAGTTGGTGATAGAGTTTTCCTTCGTGTGTCACCCATGAAGAGAGTGATGAGATTTGGGAGGCGGGGATAGCTTAGCCCCAGGTATATTGGGCCTTTTGAGATCCTTCGGACAGTTAGAGTGGTTTCTTATGAGTTAAATTTTCCCCCAATGTTTTCAGCTATTCACCTAGTCTTTCGTGTTTTGATGCTGCGGCGGTATGTTCCTGATGAGTTGCATGTGGTTTAGTATGATGCGGTGGAGTTGGATGATTGCTTGACCTTCGTAGAAGAGCCAGTAGACATTCTTGCCAAAGATGTGCGACAGTTGTGCTCGAGAGCCATTCCTGCAGTTATGGTCTATTGGAGGCATCATCCAGTTAAGGAGGCTACTTTGGAGATCGAGCATGATTTGTGGGAGCAGTTTCCATGCTTGTTTGAACCTTCAGGTATTTCTTGACTCTTACTTTCGCGGATGAAAGTCCTTTTTAGTAATGTATGTTGTAATAACCTCTAGGTCATTTCTGTGTTTATGCCTCCTGTTCATCGTTTAAAGCTTTCCTGTAGCGACCCCAAGTTCTTTATGACTTCCTAGGACTGACATTTTGGTAACCTAGTCATTCATTTGTTTTTATGCGAGTTTTAGTGTTTAGGGATCTTTTGAACCTTGAAAAGTCATTTTTTTATAAGAAGTTCAGGAAGATGGTCTCCGAATCCAATTCTGATGAATCTATCTCCTCCGAAAGGGTAATTTTAGGCTAGGGGCGCAGTTTGTTCGGTCCCCGAGACTTTTAGGGAGAGTTTGTGCCGTTACGCATTTTAACTTTGATGCTTAAGCCAACAGTTGACTTTGGGCAACATTCTTGGTAAACGTGCTCAGATAAGTATTTCGTCAGTGCGGCTAGCTCTGGAATGTCGAGTTTAGTGTAGAACGACCCTTCATTTAGGTCCCAAGGCTTCGGGCTAATTTGCGAGGCCCTTTGAGGAATTTTTCTTAAAATGGAAATTGGGTGTGCGAACAACTTTTTATCGAAATTATCTCGGATGGAAGTTTTGATGTTTCCATTAAGTCTTGAATACAAAATTTGTTGGGGTAGCATATTTCGTTTATGCGCACAGGGGAATTATTCCCGAACACACCGTCGGTGAATTCAGAGTTTGATTGAATCAGCTGAAGTGTTGATATCTGGTGCAGGCTTTAAGCAACCAGTTATCAAAATTTTAGCGACTGGAATTTTTTGTTTTTGCGACTAGTTTAGGGTATTTATAACTAGAAACTTCTGCTTTTAGCCTCATTTTTCAAGAGGCAATTTTTCCCTCATCCGAGCTCGGATTTTAGTAATTTGAAGTCCCACACACTCGTTGTTGTCGGGGCTATGTGATGGAGTGATTGGATTATGTCGGTGGCACTACATGCGAGGTTATTTTGGCGTGAAAGTTGCTGCCCCTTTCCTCTTATTTATTTTTCGTTGTGTGTTGTTGTTTCCGCTATTTTGGGCCACGAATTGTGTCCTATTTTGGTACACAAGTTCAAGGCATGGATTAGGACCTTTTGATGGAGTCAATTTTAGAAATTCTTGCATAGGTTCCCCGATTTCCATTTGACTCTAAAAATTGGCCCGTCTTAGTTTTGGGTGATTTTTGTGTCGAAACGACTGTATTAACATTATGATCCTACTTTTGATAGTGTGACAGTGTTCAAAGGCTGTTCGAAAGGGAAAAACTTTGGCCTTTTAATTTGGAGCGCGTGTGATCGGCCTACAGGTAGGCTACGACTCATTTTCTAATTAGATTGAACAGGAATGTGTAAATGCGTGATGATTAGTGTGAATCGGGGTGGGTACCTAGCTATTTCTACTTTTTCTTCATAGAAACCATGATTCAGGATTGATTACCACTGTTTAGAGTGTAGTACCATGCTAGAAGAGGGTTGTATGTGTGTAGCATGCTATGTGATTTACTTGATTGACTACTTGTTTTTAGAGCATGTTTTGGCCTTAGTCTCGAATAGACTAGTGTTGCCTTAGATCCATGCAACTTGTGATGTTGTTTCGGATGGACTAGGTCCCTGTAGATTAAAATAGCAGACTTGGGTCTGATCGAATGAGCCTAAGTTTAGGTGTTTGAGCTGCTTGTTGGCCCTTTTTGTCTCCTCTCCTAATTTCTGCGACTCCGATGCGTTACCGGAGATGGTGTGCTTCCTCAGGATTGGAGTGCTGCTGGCTTGAAGCCTTTTGTGATATTTTCAGGAGTGGACGCTGATCCATGGTGACTTTGAGCCTACTTGAGATCTTTTCCGGAGTCGATATGCCCCCCGACACTCTTCCGAGCTGGGCGGCTGACGCCCCTATGAGTGGACTAGTTGGCTGGGCATCCTGGATATCTGAGATCCTCTGCAGAGTTGACATGCCCCCGAGGCACTCTCACTAGCTAGGCGGTTGACGCCCCTGGGAGTGGATTGTATGGTTGGGCGGCCTGGGTTGATAGTCACTCTATCTAGTTGGGCTGGGAGTTTATTAGTTGAATTGATTGTCACTCTTTCTAGCTGGGCTGGGAGTTGACTGGTTTTTTTATTCGGATCTGGATTACTCTTTTGTCTTGTAGTCTTAGCTATTCTGTGTACCTTTTGAGTTTATGGGGTCTGTTTGGGTTTTATGTAAACTTGTGCATTAGTGTACCTTTTGGGCTTATGGGGTTTGGTTAGGTTTAGTTTAGTTGTACTTAGATTTACTTTCTCTACGCTCATGTGATTCTTTTCATATCTACTTTGACCTCTGCTCTTGTCTAGATTCTATCTTTTCAGATTGTTTTTACCTTTCTTGCTCGATCGGCCTATGATGCCTACTAAGTACCTTTATTTTAGTACTTATGCTACACTCTACATATTTTCATGATGCAGATCCTAGTACCAGCTACCAGCGGTGATCGTTCGTTCCATCTTTTGTAGCATGTGGATATCGAAGACGAGTGTGAGCACTTTGCGTCCTGGAAAAACTTGTCTCATTCTATACTTGTGTTAGCTTGTATATAGTTTTTGGTTTATTTCCCGTTTTGTCTTTGCTTATTGTTAGCATTATTTTTTGTTTAGTTCTATCCTTGTACCCTCTACTTCTTGTTCTGGGTATTGGTCGGGTTACCTACTTATGGGTTTTAGTAGGTGTCATCATGACTTGGGTAGTCACGTCGTGACAGTTCTACATAAATTTGATTAGATTTGTATGATTTTAACTTGTGGATGTTGAAGTTGAAGATGTAGTTATGAATTTTTTTCTTTGAATTTAGGATTTTACGTTATTTCTCGATTCGATTTTTATAAAAAAGGAAGATGTTCTTTTTTTTGTTGTTGATGAGAAGAAAGTTAGAATTGAAATTTCATTTCTGAATTATTATTATTATTGGTTATGTGTATTGGTCATGGTCAGTTATTCATTCAGAACCGTGGAAATTTCAAAGATAGTTGAATGTCGAAGAGGTTGATTTTCTGTATGGATTGTTCGAATGTGAATTTCAAAAAAAAAAGTGATGCGTGTACTAGTATTAGCTTTTGTGAGAGGATAGTAAAAAATAAGAATAATGAAAGAATTTATTTTTATACCGATTTTAAATTTTAATCGAGAATTGTATAATTTGCCTAGCTGATTGGCTCCCTTGATTTTAACCATTGGATTCATCAATTTTTGTGTTCAGAAGCCCTATTTAAATTTTTTCTCAAATTTTTCCTTAAATCAGTAGATGTCCATTGATTTTGACCCTCACAATTGACCTTTTTAAAAAACTTAATGTATATCTTTTAATGCTAGTTTATGCTAATTTTCATCATTTCTAACAAATAAAATTCAAAAATACTTTACAGGAGACTAACAAATTTGTTACTCTCATATATATATCTAATAGGGTATAATTATTATTTTTTATATGAAATCATAATAATTACACATAATTGATTGAAATATTATTATATAAAAATATAAATTTATATACCATAAAAAAGTTTATTACTATTATTATGAAGGACATAGATTTAAGTTGAACATAAAATAGGGACAAAAGTGCAAATGGCCAATTAAGTCAAGCAAAAAGGTCCAAAAATTCCAACTCATAATTATGATATAGTCTTATAATTATTAGGTATTTATGTAATTCAAATCTTCGTCAAAAATTCACTCTTCTCACGATCCCATCTAAAATTATCTAAAATATCCTTTGCATGAATAAATTCGTTACTTTCATAGAAGATCGTCACAACACAACAATGCCAACTTTATGTATGTATAAATAAATTTAAAAATTATTTTTGAATATATATATATATACTGCAAAAAATAATATGTAATTCACGATCAACAAACGTGCAATACTCATCAAAGAAATTGTACATAGATAAATATTAACATCAATAAATAGATACTTATAGAGTATTATTTATTATATAATTGACTAACACAATACATGATATCAAACCATTCTTTCACATAAAAACAAATTGTTACAATCAAAGCAAACCTAAAACTAAGGGTAAGATGGCCATTTTCTTTTATTCGTCTTCTCCAATCAAAAATAGTATAAAAATTGAGACGTAAAAGAAGTCACTTTAAGTTTTGTTTTTTGTTTCTGTTACAGACTGTTTGTGTGGCCAAAGTTTATGTTTCTTCCTTCACTTAAGTTGCTTTGATTTGTTGCTCCTCATCTCGTTTATATCGCCAAAGTTTATGTTTCTTCTTTCCCTTAGTTTTCTTTGATTTGTTGGTTCTCCTCTCATTTGAATCGCACAAAGAATTTGAAGTGTATGATTTCGACAACTTCGGTCGGTTTCAGTTGTGCTAAGATGATCGCCGGCGATGAAGTCGATTGGATTTCACCTGTTTTCTATGGAAACAAGGTGGAGGTGGAAGCGGCAACGACGGTGTTGGTTAGAAGAAAGTGAGAGTTGAAGTTTCTATTCTGAGGAACTTGTTGATGATGACAATTTCGGTCGGTTCCAGTTGACAAATTATGAAACATGCTAAAAATTGTGAAATATAAAATATGATCAGAATTTGAATATAAAAACACAATCTTAAGAAAGTCAACTCATTTCTACTGAGCAATATTTAAATAAAATTAAGTAAATAAAGAAAAAAACACTTGAAAATTCAACTCTAGCATTAGAATTTTCACTTTCTTCAAAATTTCTTTAAAATAGAGGTAAAAGTGCAAAGGACCAATTTATTCAAGTCAAAAAGTCAAAAAATCCCAACTAATAATTATGATATAATCTTATTATTAATAGGATTAACATAATAGAAATCCTCATCAGAAAGTCACACTTCTCGCGCTCTCATTTTAAATTAATCGAAACACCCTTCGCATAAATAAACTCGGTACTCTCACAAAAGATCGTAAGACTACACAATAATGTCAACTTTTGATATTTTAAAATATATAATTTATAACTCAAGCAAAGCATTTTCAACTTAGAATGCATATACAACATTTATTTTTATTTTTAAATATAATTACCGTAAAAATTAATATGAAATACATGTGTAACAAACGTGTAAAGAGACTAACAAAATAATATAAAATACACGTATAATATATGTGCAGTGAGACTAATATATAGATAAAAATAGATATCGGTAGATGATAAATCTTATCCTAAAAAAACTTGAACAAACTTAAGAAAATCATGCTAAAAGTTGTGAAATACAAAATACTAACATGATTTAAATTTAATACAATTTTTCTTCCATCTCTTCATAATAAAATTGATACATCATGTGATTTAATTCAATTTTCATTTTTTTTATTGCAATGAATGGGCACCAAATGAGAAAAAAAATAAAATAGTATAAGCTTTTTGTTTAGTTGTAATTGTTCCGTCCTCTCTACTCATTTTTCCTCTTTTATTGTTTTACAAGTTCCTCAACTCAGCTGAAAAATATTATCCTCATGAAATTGTTCTTTAATTTTTATTTTCTTATCTTTTATCTATTTGTTTTTTAGTTGAACATTTTCTTGATTCACATGGTAATTTGTATTCCTTCTCTATTTTTTTCCTCTCTAAAGTAAAAGTTCTACAGAATTTTGATCAAATTTGTAAGATTTTATCTTGTGGATGTTGAAGTTGAAGATGTAGTTATGAATTTTTTGCTGTGAATTTAAGATTTTGCGTCATTTCTCGATTCATTTTTTATAAAAAAGGACGATGTTCTTTTTTGCTTGTTGATGAGAAGAAAGTTAGAAGTGAGATTTCATTTCTGAATTTTTTTTTCTTTTATCAGTTGTGTGTATTGATCATGGTCAGCTATTGATTTATAACCATGGAAATTTTAAAGAGAACGGAAAGAAGAAGAGGTTAATGTTCTATATGGATTTCTCGTATGTTAATTTTTTTTAAAAATTGTGATGAGTGTGCTAGTATGAGCTTTTGTGAGAGGCAAGCAGTTAAATAGTAAAAATAAGAATAATGAAAGAATTTATTTTTATACTGAACTTTAAATTATAATCGAGAATTGTATAATTTACCTAGCCGATAGACTCCCTTGATTTTAACCGTTGGATTCATCGATTTTTGTGTTCCAAACCACTATTTAAATGTTTTCTCGATTTTTACCTTAAATCAATAGATGTCCATCAATTTAGTAGGATTTCATTCAATCATATACCCCTATTAATGTCTTGATTATCTATAATTCATCTTGTAATTAAATATTTTATACTATATGAAATAAAGAGTCGTAAGATGCTAAAAATATATTTTCCAAGTAATTTATTTATCATAGGCAATATTTAGACTATTCGAGCACATACTTCGTGAAATGGTCCATACATAATATTGAATTTTTAGTTTTTTGGTTTAGTCTTTAGGAGTTGTAATTCTTTTAAAGTTCCATCACAGATTTTCTATTTTTTTTAGTAATTAGTGAGAGTAACATGTTTTGTGTAATGCTCCGCAACTACTAAGCAAAGATTCACACCATCCTCCGTATGTGTATAGGCTCGAACCGAATGATTTCTAACTTATATATGTATGTTAGGTTCATTCCTAAGTATTTCAAGTGTATTAGATGTAAATTAGGATCATAAGGAACCTCTAACACCAAGTAAGTTCAAAGCATTCCTATTAGGTAAGTTTTCACATGAGTTCATACAAGGATCAACTTCAAATTATCATATTTCTTAGAATATGAAAATTTAGGTGACCCATCACTTATGAAATTAAAGGTCTACGAGTCTTCTTTCCAACGTCATCGACCATTCATCAATCAGAGTTTAGAGTAAAATTTTATGACTAATTTACTAGAGACACTGCAACTTGGCTGACCGGTCTGCGACTAGGTCCACATCATAGAGATGAAGCGGACCTCACTATCCAC